>CAUYON010149705.1:0-11059 GCA_963573935.1 Arctocebus calabarensis
CGTTGGACATTTCTAGTCAAAAATATTTATTCCCAAATACTATATCTCAACCACTAGTACAACTGCAGTGTATTATCTCCCAGAGTTAGTCATCAAGCACTGGAAGAGAAAAATTAGATGTTCAAGCAGCAGGCAATAATTATGGCCCTTTCACACAGCAGACTCTTAGTGGCTACTGAATAGTCCAGGAATATTTCTAAAAACAAGAAAATTCATGCATTTTAGTAAATATGTCGTAGTTTTCACAGTTGAAATTTCCTTAGACATTGCACTAAGGGAATCCTGATTTTTTTCTTAATGTTATGGCGAGTCAGGACTTGAACTTGCAGCCTTCTTTTTCTTCTTGAGTTCAACTTTTATTCCATGATGGTCCGAGAAGATCCAAGGAATACTTTCTATTCTTTTAAATTTTCTGAGGTTAGACTTGTGATCTAATATGTGATCAATTTTGGAGGATGTTCCATGGGCTGATGAGAAGAATGTGTATTCAGTTTTGTTTGGATGAAATGTTCTGTAGATGTCTGTAAAATCCAATTGTTGAATGGTTAAGTGTAAGTCTAAAAATTCTTTGCTTAGCTTCTTTTTGGAGGATCTATCTAACACTGCTGAAGGAGTGTTAAAATCTCTGACTATTATGGTGCTGGAGGAAATCAAGTTGCTCATGTCTGTTAGAGTCTCTCTTGTAAATTGAGGTGCATTCTGGTTGGATGCATAAATGTTAATAATTGAAATCTCATTATATTGAGTATTACCCTTAACAAGTATGAAGTGACCATCCTTATCTTACCTTACTTTTGTTGGTTTAAATCCTATTGTATCTGTGAATAAAATTGCCACCCCTCCTTTTTTCTGCTTTCCATTTGCCTGGAATATAGATGACCATCCCTTCACCCTGAGTCTCTGTTTATCTTTTAAGGTAAGATGAGATTCTTGTATGTGGCAGATATCTGGCCTGAGTTTTTGTATCCAGTCAGCCAACCTGTGCCTCTTTAGAGGGCAATTTAAGCCATTCACATTAATTTTAAATATTGATAAGCCTGGTAGAGTTTTAGGTATCGACTTTTACAAAGGTCCAGTGGACATTTTCATTCCTTTCAGCACTGTGGAAGTTGGAATTTAATCAAAAGTTTCTGAGTGAGTTTACTTTTGTGGTGGATGATTGCTCTGGTCATTATGGAGGATAGGTCTGAAAATATCCTGGAGAGCTGGTTTAGTTATGGCAAATTTCTTCAACATGTGAATGTCATTAAAGTATTTAATTTCTCCATCATTAACGAAACTCAGTTTTGCTGGATACAGGGTCCTGAGTTGAAAGTTATTTTGTTGTAGGAGATTAAAAGTCGATAACCACCCTCTTCTAGCTTGAAAGGTTTCAGCAGAGAGATCTGCAGTCATTCTAATATTCTTCCCCTTGTAGGTTATGGTTTTCTTACGTCTGGTTGCTTGCAGAATTTTCTTCTTCATTTTAACTTTGGCAAAGTTAATTATAATGTGCTTAAGAGAAGTCTTATTTGTGTTCAGTCATGCTGGGGTTCTGAAACTTTCTGCTATCTGAATTCCAGAATCTCTTGGCATGTCTGGAAAGTTCTCCTTCATTGTCTCATGAAGAGCGTCTGTGCCTTTTGAAGCTACCTCGTGGCCTTCAGGAATTCCTGTAAGGCGAATATTAGTTTTCTTCTAATTATCCCAGAACTCTCTGAGAGAATGATCCATTTTTGCTCTCCACTTCTCTTCCTCTTTGATCATTTGGGAGCATTCAAAAGGTTTATGTCCAATGTCAGAAATCTTTTCTTCTGCCTGCTCCATTCTGTTACTGAGGGATTCTACTGTATTTCTCAGATGTTTAAGGGCCACAAATTCTTGTCTCAATGTGTCAGAACCTTTGGTGATTTTTGTCTTTGAATTCATTGAATTCTTGAAACAACTTATGAAGTGCTCCTTGAATTTCTAATTCCAACTCTACCTCCATTCTATTAATCTTATTTGCAATCCATATTCTGAATTCGATTTCTGACATCTAAGCCATTTGTTTGTGAATGGGATCTTCAGTTTTGTTGTTTCTTGGGGCGTTTGATCTACTCTGGTTATTCATGTTACTGGAGTTTTCCACTAATTCCGCCCCATGATTATTTTACACCGTTTGGCTATATTAGCAGATAAAGTGAAGTTGGGTTGGGGGCTCCAGGAGTATGATTAACCAGCCCTTTGCCCAAGAGATGGGACTGGTGTCTGTACCTTTTCCCCTTGAGCTTTGCCAAGGACCCATACAGTGCTATGGCCGGAGAAACTGGGGACCTACTTGGTGTGGTGGGCCTAATTGGCTCTATCTTTTTTTCAGCTGGTCTCTGTCCTACCCTAATGAATGAGTTACTCTGGGTTGAAGTCTTAGCTGTGGAGAAATACCAGCAATTAAGTCATCCCATTCCCCATGGGCAACAACTGGGAAAAGAAAATCAAACCTTCCCACAACCACACACCCAGGGTACCACTTTGGATAGTTTTTGGGTGATTGGCCTAGTTTAAAATGTCCAAATCAATTGTTCCAGTCAGCACCGGTCTTAGGTAAGAGATTTCAAAAGGTCTCTGGCAACTGGATAATAGGGGTCTGCTGGCAGCTCAAGTATGACTCACTCTGGTGCTCCATGAGGTCAGAAGGGCCTACCCAGCAAATGAATTAGTCTGGGAAGGTTGATACCTCCTTTCCCACCTTGCACCTCTGTCACACCCAGTTTCTGGTAAGCTCATAGGGTTGTAACACAGTTCCCTGCACTGAGCAGATGCTCCAGAGGTTTGTGCTGGCCTGACTCACAGGGAGATCTATGTCTCCTCAGCCAAGCTGCTGCTCTCTGCCACTATCTGGCAGGGGGAACTGAGGTCTGACTACCATGGGTGGTTCACTTAGTTCCAGCCCCACCCCTAATTAATGTTGCTGATAGAACAGAACAACTTTGCAGAATTTTTTTCTGTCCTGGCTATATTCTCCTGTGGATCAGACGCTGTTTGAGTTCACAGAAAAATTGCGACTCAGCCCTGGTCTGTGCCACTGCCCAGAGCTGGTATGGCTGTCTCGGCTGCAGTCTGTGTTGGGGTGGGCCTGGCTAGAGCTCACCCTCAGCTTTCAGTTTCTACCTCTTTCCGCCTGCCTTGATCCCCTGAGTGCCAAGTGTGTGTTAGACTTACTAAAGCAGTCCTTCTGGTTTAGCCTTTCCCTGGGAGTATGCTGTCTCTTGCACATGTGTATTCTAGTCCCCGGGCCTCACCTAGGCAGGTGCCACCTCAGGCATACCCTTTCATCATGGGGCCTGCATTTCCATCCCAGATCTGTTCCGCCAGTGGCTGCCATGGGAGAAGATGCCTGGCTTCCTTTGGTTGCCCAGAGAGACAGTGAGAGTGTCTCTCTCCAAAATATCCCCAGGGGTGTGAGCCCAATTATTCCCATTGCTGCCCATTCTGTCCTGTGCCTCGGGGCACTGCCCCTCCCTCTCCTGTATGGTTCCCTCTCAGTTGACCATCTTCTCCTTGCTTCCCTGAGCAGAATCGGCACAGACCAGCAACTGCCAATACCTTGTCCACACCTCTTGAGAAAATGTCTAAGAATCTGGACTCCATGGGGGACAGGCTTCCAGACTTCAGGGTGAGAGTGGAGGAGAATACTGGGAGTTCAGAATTGCAGGTAGAGAATATATACAGTTTTATACAATTTTATGCCTGATGGGGGAGTGCCATCACACATTTGTAAGTCCTCTCCAGAGAAGGAGTTCTGGTTTTTAGAGTCTCCCATGGGATAAAATAGGAGGGCTCTGAACCTTACTCACTTGTTTGTATAGAGTATACTGCAAGCCGTAGTCATGGGAGAGGGGACTCCTGTCCGCTTGGTGATGGATTTTGTTCCTATTGTTTGTTTCCTTTGGGACGCAGCTCACCTCAGCAGGGTTGATGTGCATTCTTCAACCTTCTCTCTTGGCTCAGCTCCAAACCATTGGCTTCTTTGCTAAACGTATATCCTTTAACGCTCTGTCTGTACAGGAGCCTCTGTGGAAAGCTGGCTCCAGTCAGCCATCTTGCCTCCTCTCTCCCCCTTCAACATTCTTAAACAAAACAATTTTCAACCTAGAATTCTGTGTCCTGCTAATCTAAGTTTTAAAATTGATGGAGAAATCAAACCTTTTGTGGATATACAAGCACTGAGGAAATTCACCACAACAGGTCCAGCTCTACAGGAAATACACCTATTCTCAACAATGACCATCACAATGGACCACAAGCAAAGTAAACACCCAGAAGTTAAAGCTCAAAGGATAAAACCACACAAAGGACTTTGACAAAATAAGATGAATAGAACTCCACCACACTTTTATCAGTTCTCACAGTGAATGTCAATGGACTGAATTCACCACTTAAGGGGCAACAGGCTGGCTAACTGGATTAAAAAGCACAAGCCATCCATATGCTGTCTCCAGGAGATACAGCTAGTCTTGAATGACAAATCAAGACTTAGAGTTAAGGGAAGGAAAACAGTATTTCAAGCAAATGGAAATCAGAAGGAAGGAGGGGTTGCAATCTTATTTTCAGATAACACGCAGATTTAAAGCAACTGAAGTTAAGAAAGACAAAGATAGACATTTTATACTGGTCAAAAGAACAATACAACAAGAAATAAATATTTTATTTATATTTTTAAATATTTTTGCACTTAACTGAAACGTTTCCAGATTTATGAAACAGATCTAGATGGGTCTGAGCAATATGATACCTCATAACACCATAATAGTCGGGGATTTTAACATCCCTCTGACAGAACTGGACAGATCCTCTTAACAGAAACTAAACCAAGATACAAAAGACTTAAATGTGATTCTAGAACAAATGGGCTTAATAGGCATATACATAATATACTATCCAGAGCTAAGGAATGTACATGTTTCTTGTCAGTACAAAATTGACCACATCCTAGTATGCAAATCAAACCTCAGTAAAATTAAAAGAATAGAAATTATACCTTGTATCTTCTTAGATGACAAGGCAATAAAGTTGAAACTCAACTCCAACAATAATATTCATCCCCACACAAAGACTTGGAAATTAAACAACCTTATGCTGAATGATAATTGGGTTCAGGAAGAGATAAAATAGGAAATCATTGAATTTCTCAAACATGATTCCAATGAAGACACAAGTTACCAAAACCTATGGGCTATAGCATAAGTAGTCTTAAGAGGAAAATTTATTGCATTGGATGTCTATGTTTGAAAAACAGAAAGGGAGCACATCATCAAACTCATGATCCTTCTTATGGAATTGGGAAAAGAAGAACAATACAATCCCAAACCCAGCAGAAGTAACAAAATAACCAAAATTAAATCAGAGATGTATGAAATTGAAAACAAAAAGTCATTCCAAAAATTAACAGAAGAAAATGTTGGTTTTCCCAAAAAATAAGTGAAATCAATAAACCTTTGTTCAGATTAATTAGAAATAGAAAAGTAAAATCTCTAATAATCTCAATCAGAAATGATAAAGGGGAAATAACAATAGATGACACAGAGATTCAAGAGATCATCTCTGAGTACTGTAAGAAACTCTATGCCCAGAAATTTGACAGTGTGGAGGAAATAGATGAAGACCTAGAATCACACCCTCTCCCTAGACTTAATCAAGAAGAAATAGATCTCTTGACCAGACCAATTTCAAGAACTGGGATTGAAGAAACAATAAAAAAAACCTCCCAATAAAAAAAATGCCTTGGTCCAGTTGGCTTCACACCAGAATTCTATCAAAACTTCAAAGAAGAGCTTATTTCCATACTGCAGAAATTATTCCATAAAATTGAGAAGGAAGGAATCTTTCCCATCATGTTCTATGAAGCAAACATTACCCTGATGCCAAAACCAGGAAAAGACTCAACTAGAAAGGAGAATTTCAGACAAATTTCACTAATGAATATAGATTCAAAAATTCTCAATAAAATCTTATCCAGTATATTACAGCTACACATTAAAAAAATCATTGATCATCATCAAGTAGGTTTCATCCCAGGGATGCAAGGCTGGTATTAAAGTCCATAGATACACAAGTCCATAAATGTTATTCACCATATCTACAGAAGCAAAACAAAGACCATATGATCCTCTCAATAGGATGTAGAAAAAGCTTTTGATAAAATCCAGCATCCTTTTCTAATTAGAACACTTAAGAATTTAGGCATTGGTGGCACATTTCTTAATATGATCGAAGCCATCTACAACAAACTCACAGCTAATATTATACTGAGTGGAGTAAAACTGAAAGTTTTTCCACTTAGAACTGGACAAGGTTCTCCTCTATTGCCACTATTGTTCAACATAGTGCTGGAAGTTCTAGCCAATATAATCAGGCCAGAGAAAGAAACAAATGGCATCCAAATCGGTGCACAGGAGGTCAAACTCTCTCACTCTTTGCCTGCAAAATGATCTTATACTTAGAGAACCCCAAAGACTCAACCACAAGAGTCCTGAAATCATTCAAAAAATACATTATGTCTCAGAGACATAAATAAAAATCAGTCCACAAATCAGTAGCCTTTGTATATACCAATAACAGCCAAGATGAAAAGTCAGTCAAGGACACAATCCCCTTCACATTAGCTTAAAAAAAAAAAAAATGAAATACCTAGCTTTATACCTAACAAAAAAGGTAAAGTATCCCTACAAAGAAAATTACAAAACTCTAAGAAAAGAAATAGCAGAAGATATAAACAAATGGAAGGACATACTATGGTAATATCTGGGAAGAATTGACATTGTGAAAATGTCTATACTACCCAAAACAATTTACAGATTGAATGTAATTCCCATTAAAATGCCATCCTCATATTTTCCAGATTTGGAAAAAATAATTCTTTGTTTTGTGTGGAACCAGAAGAAACCCTGTATAGCCAAGGCAATTCTTAGTAATAAAAACAAAGCCGGGGGTATCACCATGCCAGCCTTTCAGCTATACTGCAAGGCCATAGTGATCAAAACAGCATAATATTGGTACAAAAATAGAGACATTGACATTTGAAACCGAATAGAAAACCATGAGATGAAGTTAGCATCTTACAACCACCTGATCTTTAATAAACCGAACAAGCACATACACTGGGAAAAAGAATCCCTATTCAATGAATGGTGCTGGGCGAACTGTATACCTGTATGTAGAAGACTGAAACTGGACCTGCACCTCTCACCACTTAGAAAAATTGATTCAAGATGGATATAAGATTTAAATCTAAGGCATGGAACAATAAAAATCATTGAAGAAAGTGTGGCGAAAACACTTAAAGATACCAGCCTGGGGGAAGATTTTATGAAGAATACTTCCATGGTAATTGCAACAACAAAAACAAACAAATGGGACTTAATTAAACTGAAAAGCTTCTGTACAGCTAAGGAAACAACAACCAAAGCAAACAGACAACCTTTGGAATGGGAAAAGATATTTGCATATTATGAATCAGACAAAAGCTTGATAACTAGGATCTATAGAAAACCCAATCAACAAAAAAAGACCCAACAATCCCATATGTCACTGGGCAAGAGACATCAATAGAACCTTCTCTAAAGAAGACAGATGAATGTCTAACTAACATATGAGAAAAAGCTCATCGTTTCTAATCTTTGGAAAAATGCAAATCAAAAGTACCCTGGGTTACCATCTGGCTCACGTCCCAAAGTCTCAATGCTACAGATACTGGCGTGGATGTGGAGAGAAGGGGACACTTTTACACTGCTGGTGGAACTGCAAACTAATACAACATTTTTGGAAGGAAGTATGGAGAATTCTTAAGGAATTCAAATTAGACTTCCCTTTTGATCCTGCAGTCCCGTTACTCGGCATTTACCCAGAAGAAAAAAAATCCTTTTGTCATAAGGACATTTGCACTAAATTGTTTATTCTAGCTCAATTTACAATCACCAAAATACAGCCTAAATGCCCACCAACCCAGGAATGGATTAACAAGCTGTGGTATATGTTTCCATGGAATACTATTTAGCCACTAAAAAGATGGAGACTTTATATATTTTATATTAACCTGGATGGAGTTGGAACACATTTTTCTTAGTAAAGCATCACAAGAATGGAAAAGCAGGAATCCAGTATATTCAGTTTTAATATGAGGGTAGTGGATGAGGTAATACAAGGGAAAGGATTAGGGAAATGAGCAAGTGGGGAGAAGGGAGGGAAGAGGTGAATGGAAGGTCATGGTGTATGGCAGACCTCTTGGGGATGGGACACAATTGTAAGAGAGACTTTATCTAACAGATGCAATCAGTGTAACCTTATTCTTTATACCCTCAATAAATTCCACACAATAAAGAGTATGTAAAAAGAAATAAAAGATGTCAAAAGACAAAATCTAAAAAAAAAAAAAAAAAAAAGAGGAGGTCCAACTATGGTCTTTTAGCTGAGGGTATGGTCTTAGGTCCAGAAAACCCTACAGACTCCATGAAAAGATTCCTAGAATTTATATATAAATTAGGTTTCACAATCAGTAGCATTTGTAAATACTAATAACAGTCAAGCTGCAGCTAAAGTCCAATCAATAACTCAAACCATTTATAATAATTGTAAAGGCAGTAAAATGTCTAGGAATATACTTCATGAAGGAGGTGAAAGATCTCCTCAGGGAGAAGTACAATATATCAGTGAAAGAAATCATAGCTTATGTGCTGATGGATTGGAAGAATCGACATTGTTAAAACGTCAGTGCTGCTTAAAGTGATTCACAGATTCAGTGCATTTCTCATTAAAATACAAATGTCTTTTTTGTGGATGTAGTAAAAGTAATTCTAAATTTTCATAGCAACTCCAAAAGAGCCCAATTGCCAAAGCAATCCTAAGCAAAAAGAATAATTCTGGGAGCATTACCTGACCTTCAGATCAGAATCTGATCTTCAGATTATACCACAAGGTTATAGTAACCAAAATACCACAGTTCTTCTATAAAGGGAGACACCTGGACTATTTGAACAGAGTATAGAACCCAGAAATAGAACTATACAGCTATGACCAACTGTTTTTTGATAAAACAGACAAGAATGTACCATACATCTATGACCAACTGGTTTTTGATAAAACAGACAAAAATGTACATTGGAGAAAGGATGACTTAATAAATGGTGCTGAGAAATCTGGACAGTCATGTGGAGAAGAGTGAAACTGGGTTCCTTTTCTTTGACCATATGCAAAAATCAACTCAAGGTGAATTAAAGACTTAAATGTAGGGTGGCGCATGTGGCTCAGTGAATGGGGCGCCAGCCCCATATACTCAAGGTGGTGGGTTCAAGCCCGGCCTTGGCCGAACTTCAAAACAAAACAAAAATATAGCCGGGTGTTGTGGCAGGCACCTGTAGACGTAGCTACTTGGGAGGCTGAGGCAAGAGAATTGCCTAAGCCCAGGAGTTGGAGGTTGCTGTGTGCTGTGTGATGCTACAGCACTCCACCGAGGGCAATAAAGTGAGACTCTGTCTCTACAAAAAAGAAAAAAGAAAAAATAGTTGGGCATTCTGGAGTGTGCATGTAGTCCCAGCTACTTGGGAGGCTGAGGCAAGAGAATTGCCTAAGCCCAGGAGTTGGAGGTTGCTGTGAGCTGTGATGCCACAGCACTCTACCAAGGGCAATAAAGTGAGACTCAAAAAATATATATTAATTAATTAATTTTAAAAAAGACTTAAATGTAAGACCTGGCATCATAAAAATTCTATAAGAAAATGTAGGAAAAATGACACCTGATTAAAGATGGCGACCGAGTAGCAGCGTTTGTGCAGCCAGATACAGTGAGAATGGGGAGAGAAGACTCAGGCATCTCTGGTTGGTGGGTTTCGTCCAGAGGCTCCCCTTTGGTGATACAGGAAGTCAGTGAGAGACTTCTGGACCCCACAAGAAGGAGAGAAGCGGTGGAAAACTGGGAAGTGGTTGGTGCGTTTGTTCGGTTGGAAGCTGCCTGCAGCTGTAATCATAGCAATGGCTAGATTGCAAGCAGGAAAAGGCTTACTGGGGGCTGTTTTAGTGTTTTTGGAGTAGGACACTTGATTGAACTGGCCTTGGGAGATCTTGGGTCATTGTGCGGATGACTTTGGGTGTTGTCTGGGGCCCCAACTGAGCTGCTGAGGCGGAAAGGAGCTAATAATTCTTCAGCTGTGGGCTGCCCCTATGTGTTGCAGTGGCACGATGGGCTGGGAGACCTTGGGCAAAAAATCTAGTGATTGAGCCGCCAAAAGGTGGGGATTGAGATGCTGGGCAAGTGCAGAGATCCAAGTATTTGGCAGATTAACAGCCATGGCCCTCAGGGGCATAGAGGGAGACTGGATTTGTTGCACTGGATAGGTAGGCAAACACGCCAGGAGAGATCCCAGGGATAAGTGCTTTCCCTGGAAAGCTTCTGCTTGGCCAAGGTTCATGGCTTGGAGTGTCTTTTGAATGGGGTGAGGAGTCATTTGGGTTCCCAGGCCTGCAGGGTCTGAGAAATCAGCAGAGGCCTTCAATCCCCATCTTGTACAGCTATATCAACATTGTGATTAACATCTCATACCTCAGAAGATGTGATTAACATCTCATACTGACTGTTGCCTGGTCAGTACCTAGCACGATATATATACTGTTCGATTTCTTAGTTTTGGGGGTTTTGTTTTTGTTTTTGTTTTTCTTTTAATTTCAATATTTTTCCTTGACATTTTTTTCCCCACCATTCTAGTTTAAATACAATCTTCTATTTTTGCCTTCTTTAACAATTAGAATTTCATTTTTGCTAGTGTTTCTGTCCCCATTATTTGTTTATTCTTTCCCCTTAATTTTCTCCCATAAGGATCTTCGTTTGTTTGTTTTGGTTTAATTTATTGTATTTTTGTCTTTCCTCTTTACCTGGTGAAGGTGGGGTATTGTGTCTGAGCTGGTGGGCAAAGAGCTGTTGACTTTAAGGGAATTACCCAACCCAGCACCCCTGGAGGTTGGGAGTCTTTAAGGTTGGGCCATAGTACCCTACTACACACCTGTATTTTATTTTGTTTCTTTATTTCAGTGCCTTTCTTCCTTTTAATCA
>CAUYON010149708.1:0-19773 GCA_963573935.1 Arctocebus calabarensis
GTGGTCTATGAGTTTATGACAGTTTGATCTTTGTTATTTAATTCAATTCATTGCTTAATTACTGTTTTCCTATGAATGATTATACTGTGGTTAATATGTTAGCATAGCAGTATTCCCAGATAGTTTTTTGTTTGTTGGGAGGTTGGGCTTTAGGGGGGCAGATTTAATACTTTGCATGAAATATCTTATCTTATAACAGTGAAATTGCTTTCTCTTTTGTCTTGTGATTTTTTCTGAAGTGAAATTTAAGTTTTTGTGTGAGTAGTACTATTATACCTATCTTGAGTGTCTTGTTTGTACTGTATCATACCTTTGTTTAATTCTTAATAAACTGTTCACTTGTTAAAAAAATAACCTAAAATATTTATTCTTAATAAATATATGCATCACTTAATTGTTTCTTGGTCATATTTGTCACTGATATTACTGTAACACTGATATTTTTCTACAGAATATATTTTTGTAGTACTATTTTATTTTTAGTATTTTTCATATAATTGCCTGCAGTCTTCTTCAAAATTGAATTTTATCTATATCTGACATTATTGACATTTTAAATGAACTTTTCAATATAGATTTAAATATTTTTAATTGAAAGCATATTCTTTCTACAGGTGACTGGGGTACCTCAAAAGTGCATAGTAAATTCTTAGAATAAATTTTATAATTTTTTCATAACGAAATGTGTAAATATTGAAGTCCTAATATTTTCTGTCTTTTTGCTTTGATCACACTAAATTTCTTTGAAAAAATATTTTTGCAAGAAAAAATTCATCAAACAAGTTGCTTATGGCTGATTCTTTTGAGCATTCACTAAATTTATATCCTATAAAATTATAGTCCTTTTAGATTTCATTTTGCTCCAGTACAGAATATTAATTTATCCAATTAAAAATAGGAGCATCATCAAAATATTCTTATGACAAGTTAAAATATCACAAATCTCAATTATAATGTTGTTAAAGTTAAGACTTATACACCATTTGGCTTCTCATAGTTTATTTCTTTAGTTCTTACTTATTTTAAAAGGGATAAATTTATATTTCTTTCTGTTTGAAAGTTTTATAAATTTTAGTTTCAGATAGCAACTCTAAGAATGAAAGTTTTATTTTGTGCATTTGTTGAATATTTTCATTACAGTTTTCCAACTGATTCTAAGAAAAATAAAACCAAATTTTAGAGGTCTTGTTTACAAAGAACTTCACAAGCATTGTAGGATCTTAAGTTTGGCTTACAAAGAAATTCTTCAGGACCCACACATTTCCAAAATCTGATTGATGGAGAGTAACAAAAGCAGTATGTGGGGCTTACCATGTGAATGTATTTTTTTTTTATTATCCACTAACACATCTTTCACGAAAGCTGTATGAGTTCACTCTCAAAATTTATATACATCTGTAAATACTACCCACTATTTCTTTTATTTCAATTAATAGAATATAGCAGTTGATTTGATATAATTATGAATTATATATCTTAACCACTGATTAAGACATAAGTTTCAAATTAAGTAAGAATATTGCCATATATTGGTGGCACACTTCATCAAAATGTATATTTTTACCACAAAAGAATTTTATCTTTAAGGTTGAACTTTTAAACTACATTTATGATAGCATTCAAAATGCTCTATTTCAACCTTAAATAGAATACATTCTCAAGTATTTGATTCAGTATAAATGGGTCAGATGTAAACAACCGAAACATTATTGAATTGACTGATTTCTATTAGAAGCATCTGATAACATGAGTATAAAACCAGCATTTACATATTTCAGAATTTATTAAGCTAATGGATCTAATACATTCATAGCTGTAACTTCACTTTTTATACATGCACAAGAAAATCTGTAGTAGCATATGAGTGGAACCAATTTAGAACAGTTATTTGATCTAGATCAAAAAAGTCATGCTTTATAGAATGATACATAAATACACCTTCTGCAGCTGTTTGTGCTGATTTTGTCATCAAGAATCATTGTCTCAAAATAACTCCTAACTTTGAAGAACAATAGTGATAATTCTTTAGCATATTTATGCCTTCCGTCTTTTTTGTGTATTGGTCAGGGATAACACTGTGGCTCCCATGATGAACGGTAAACAAGTATTTTATATAAATTATATGTTTAATATGAATATCATTAAAAAATTGGAATTCACTTCTTAATTTTTACTAAATATGCTTTTTGACATTTAAATCTATTCACTAGTAAAGAGAAAATCACTACCTAACAATAAAAGAATCATATGGATTTTACTTTATTCAATAAATGACACAACCATAATAGCAGTAGAGTTTAGTGCTGTTAGTCTATACACATATATTTCGTGGCAAGACTGTACAAACACTCCTCAGTCCTATAATTTCCCACTTTTCTCACAAACCCCAGCACTTGCGGCCTTATGGCTTCATGCATCTCATATGTTACAGCATGAGTGCTGGCATGACTTACTAGCTACCAAGTAACTAACAATTGAATACTCTCCCATGACCACCATAGCCCAGAGTCAGCTGATGCTACTTCTCCTGAGTAAACAGCGAGTGCCTTCCTATTGCCTGTGAAAGATGTTAGTTATGCCATATCTGTGTAGGGTTAGCATAAGAGAGACAAATTATCATCCATCCTCTTCAATTTTAGAGTGAGAACTCTGTTCAATTAATGTATGTCTCATGTACTACTAGGTGAGGCCATGGCAGAGGCAGAAGTATGGACAGGAGGTCCCCTGAATCCATCCTGGCTTATTTTACTATGGGTATTAAAAGTAAGACTTTGTTACAAAAGGAAAACTTTAGTGAAACACAAAGCAGTTGGGATAGGAGGGTAGATGCTGTAAACTGCGACATATCATTCTATAAATACCCTTTCACAAATTCTCTCTCTCTCCTTCTTTCTCTGGAAAATACCGGGTCAGAACAGTATGATGAACTCTGATAATCATATCTTACAGGTTCAACAGTTACCAACACATGGCCAATTCATCCTTTTAACTATTCCTGTCTCCTGCATTATTTTAAAAGAAATCTCAGATACCATTTCATTGCATCCTTCACATGTTTGCAGGGTCTAGAAGTAGTATCCTGTCATTTTTGATATTTAATTGTACATTTTCTCCTCTTTTCTTGAATATCCTGTCTGACATTTATTAATATTAATTTTGTTATACTTTCAATGAACCAATTTGTCTTCTCTGTTTATTATTTCATTATTTCCTCTTATCTTTATTATTTTCTTACTTGAACTTTCTTTTTGTTTAATTAGATCTTCTCCTACCTTCTTAAGATGTATGAAATCTCATAGATTTTCACTCTTTCTTCTCTGTCAACAAATGTATCCAACATTATATACTTCTAAAAATGGCATAAGCAGCATTTTATAAATATTTGATATATCTTATTTTCATTTGGCTCAAAGTATTTTCCAATTTGCATTGTAATTTTTTGAATCAAATGCTGAAATGTTGTATTTACATTTTCAGTTAAGTCAAAATGTTTTCTAATATTCTTTGTGATTTTGACTGACCCATGTGTGTGTTAGAAGTATATTTCTTCATTTCCAATCATAGAGTTTCCATTTTTTATATTATTGGTTTCTAGATTAATCTAATTGTGGTGAGAAATCATATTTTGTATGCCATTGGTTGAAATGTCTTATGTTACTCCTCATTTCAAACAATGAATTTTTCTAAATTATCCATGTATTCACAAAAGGAATATATATTTGGCAGTGGTTGGCTGGGGCATTCTAAGTAATTAATTAGTTAAATTGGTTAATCATATCATTAAAGTAGTCTACATCTTTACTATTTTTTTTTTTTTTTGCTGCTTGTTTGTTACTGAGGTTAGTGTACAAAAATTTCCCTCTACAATTATGAACTCAACTATTTCTGTCAAAATTGTAAAATATATATATTGTCCAAGTTTTTAACCTTATAATTTTTATACATACACATATATATGTATATATAATCATAGGAAAATAACCTTTTATATTACTTTTTTCTTAAAGTGTACATTGTCTTATATTGAATAAATTTGTTGGATATACCACCTTTCTTAGTATTTATATGATATTTCTCCATTAATTGTAGTTTAAACCACTTTAGAGATTATAATATGTACTTAAAAATTGAAAGCTTCCAATATTAATTTATATTTTGTACTTTTTCCTAAAGACAAAATGATTTTCTTTATTTTTTCTTCATTATTTACTTATATGCCTTTTTTGTTATAGAAGTTATGTTTATTTATATCTTACTTAGCTTAACCTACCTACATTATTGTAATTATTTATATAGTCAAAATAAGTTATATTTATGTCACCTTTTCTTCTTGCTTCTCTGTGCTTCCTTAGGGAATTGCTTTCCTTCTATCTAAACAAACTTTTGGGGTAAGTCAGCTAGAGACAAATTTTATCAACTATTTTTGTCCAAAAATCACATTATTTTATTTTAGTCTTAAGGACTATTTTCTCTGGTTATAGAATTCTAGGTTTGTAATTATTCTTTATGATTTCACATTCTTCTGTCTTCTGTTATTTCAATTGAGAAACGTATTTCTCCTTTGGAAATTCACTTTACTAGCATTTTGATACCTTCAAGCAGAGTTTTTTTTTTTTTTTTTTTTTTGAAAAGCAAGTACTCAATGTACTCAACTTCAACCGGACTTTTAAAAAATGTTTTTAATACAACTTTTTCAGTTATCTTCAGTGAAAGGATTTATCTGAATTACCTAGCATTCTATTAATTGAAGTATTTATTATAATTTTGCCAAATATGAATGAATGAACATTAGAAAACATCAACTTTACCTCAAATAACTTTCTTCAAAAGAAAAATAATTTTCATCAAAGAAACTTTGAGTGATAATATAAATGACTAACTTTGAGTCTTAACAAGTTTTCTTACTGGGATTCAGGCATGTCCAATCACGGTTAACAGGCATATAACTATATTATAGATTTCAGTTACCAGACTGTGTTGCATATATGAATGAGGACCCTCCTGGGAACTTTGGTGGAAGAATGTCAGCTAGGACTGATGGGATAATAGTGCCTTAGTGGTGAGGGTGATAGTGGCGGTGGTATTCTCTTTTCTCTTCACTTGGATTACCACTTCCTTGCCCTAATCAATCTGAGCCTCTACTGGACTCATGCTTGAGTCTAATGCAATAAGGAACATTAAGAAAAATCAGCAAGCACTGTTTTCACTAAAATGTTTGCACAACACTGGACAGTAAGCTGGAACTATTTTGGAATCCAGAAAGAGTAAAAAGGTGTTCACTTTGTCTTAACAAGGAAACATGGTCTTTAGTGCTCCACAACATGAAGAAAATCACTGTGGGGTGACTACATCCAGTGTGTTGGGTAATGGCACTAACTACTTACATGAAGGCATTGACCAGTAAAGATCAGTTGTAATAAACACTTGTGATTTTGTAGACTGTGTATGCTTCAAAAGCTCATGAAGGATCTGGAGCTGATGAAGAAAATGATATGTCACATTATCGCTTTAATTATGGTTCTTAAATACATCCATGACACCTGGAAAACAAGAGGACTTAATGCTGACTTCTGAACTACAGTCTTTCATGAGAAGTTGTGAAATAGTAGAATAGAGCCCCCTGTTGGTCATTTTGTGATGCCAATGTGCTTAGTATGTTATGATGACTATTGTGCCTTACCATCCACTAGGGAGGAGTGGACCTTATTCAGAAAAATACTTTTCATACAGAGTAACATACCAGACATCTCAAAGTCTTTATTTGAGTCTTAGCTGAAAAATAATTATCTGTGCTGAAGTTAACCTGTAGAAATTACACCTCTCTCTTATGCTATTTTAACTTAATGCGACCTATATGAAGTGACCATTTTCACATAATTTTCCCATCATATTAAGTCTACCTTAGACATCTACTATGTGACAGGTAGTGTATTAACATTGCACATGCAATTTCTTTTTGATCTTCACTACAGTATTTTGGACTAGGCATTATAAGAAAATTGAGGCAAACAGAGATTATGTCAACCATGATTATAGAGCTGGAAAGTAGCAGCCATCCCAATGTTTGATGTTAGGTTTGTCTATTCTAAAGGATATGATTGTTCCAGCCCCTAACCCTACCTCCTTTAATCATAAGAATGTATGAATACGTTGAGAAGGAAACATAGTGGTATGAAATTACTTTATAGACTAAACTGGGTACATTCACCTCAAATTTTCCTTGCTTACATTATCATTCAGGGCTGGATCATGACTCTTACAAAGGATATCTGTCTTTGGGATGGATGGGGTTTCATCAAAAAAGCACTGGGGAAACTTTAGAGGAATTCTATCTAGCTTTAGGAATGCTATACACATTTCTTCAAAACTGTGGGATACATACAACTCATAAGTCAACATACTTCTTTTCCTCAACAGAGTATTCATTTTAAGATTACAAAGAAAGCTCTTCATCTTGATAACAATGTTACATGGAGACAAAAAGAAGTATTATTAATGATGGAAGAAAAACCGAAGCCAATAAAATGATGCCCTATGACCAAAAGGTGTGACTTTATAGGAGAGGGAAAAGGGAGGGAGGAAGGAAAATATCAGGAAAAAATATAGGAAAAAGTAGGAAAAAAATCAGACAGAGAAAGAAAAAAGAGCAAGGAAATCTCATCTAGTCTGTGTCTGTGGAAGAACAAGGCCAGGGGTTTAAATATTTACTCCCTTTGTAGGAAGTTAGTGATATTTAAATTAGGTTTTCCCACTTATGTGATGAAGGGAAAATCCAAAAGATTAGATTAATTTTGTTTGTTTGTTTGTGTTGGGGCTACATCACCATATAATGACTGCTAAATAAGTTTTAATCTTTATTTTGTACATTCTTTTGAAAACAATACCCTTTAATTCTTAGCAGAATATTCTGTGGGCATAATTAAAGTGAGATTTCACACAGTGCAGAATAAGTAGCATTTTCTTCCTTATGTCAAAAATTTAAAAAAGAAAAGAAAGAAGATTAAAAATGTAAAAGAAGCCAAGAGTTAAACGTTAACTAGGTTTGCCAGCTAATAAACTTGGTAAAGAAATGAGTGGATATTTCTTTGCTTTTTCTATCCTTATTATTTGTTTAAAGGACAGCTAGAAGTCTCTATGTTCCTTGATCCCTCTTTTTATGCTCAGTCATATCTTGGTGATGCAATAGCAATGCAAAAAATCAGCTGTGGAATTCAATTTGGTGTTACTAAAAATCACAGTGGCAGGTGTTTCAAGCTAGACTGGTGGACTATTTCCAGAAGTTTGGAAAATAAAGGAAATGGAGAGATGAGGCAAAGCCATGGGAGTCATAATTCTCAGGCTGATTAGAGGGTACAGGTCGAGCTGACACTGTCATGGCCTAACCTTGTTTCACTCTAGGTCTAGTGTTCAAGAAGTACCATTATTTATTTCTTCAGCTGCTCCAACCTACTCACCCTACTAAAACTGGATTAAG
Source organism: Arctocebus calabarensis (assembly GCA_963573935.1). NCBI lineage: Eukaryota > Metazoa > Chordata > Mammalia > Primates > Lorisidae > Arctocebus > Arctocebus calabarensis. The sequence continues at coordinate 7,475 of CAUYON010149708.1, forward strand.
TTAAAACTGCTGGGTTTCTCTTGGAGACCTCAGAAAACTGTGCCCCACAGCTTTTCATCAGTGCTTCAAATATGTCTGCCAACAGAGAAGATCTCTCAGGGAGAAACATGTCATCAAAAATCGCAAGTTCTCAGTCACACCTTTTGATGGGGAAAAAAAAGTTTCTCTTCCCCTCACTCAACCCCGCCTCTGCTCTTACAGGGACCTCTTTAAATAAAACAAACAAGTTCTAAAACCTCTCCAGGGTCACTTTTACCCTCGTCAAGACTGTGTTGCCCACTCTTGGCAACACAGATCTGGTCTTTTTCCCAGTAACCTGGTGGTCTTGGCAAAACCTTACACAGGTTCCCATGCTACACATCCAGAGATTGTAGGGTTTGGTGGTTACAGAGCACAAGCCAGAGAATCTTGCGTTTTAGTCTCCGCTGAGCAACTCAACTCTCTGACCCTGCAGATGAGTCATTTGGATGCCCTTGACTGAAAGGAAAGATTTGGGGCAAATATAGGAACCTCTGCAGCCCAGATGCTGTTTGTGAGCTGTGTTTTCCCAGATCAAATAAACAAGCACAAAAAGCAGTCATCCAGCCCTCATGAAATAATATTATGTGCCCCAGATACTTTTGTGGCTAGTGGGTGGCTAAATTAGGTTCTTGTTTTGTCTAAAGTCATTTGAGTATATATAAAAAATTATATAGCAAAAATCTGGTGTTCTGAATGTCTCCAATCATGAAAACTACTAGTCTTAAAAAATACATCAGTGACAAAGCATAAACATAAATTAAGATCCAATTTACCAATAAAACACATGGCTTGCATAATGCAGAAAAGCTAAAAGCATCAAGTCAAAACATGTAGATATCTGAAACCATTACTCACAGCTATGCTGATCTGAAGTCACATCACAATTATTAACTGTTGCAATGAAAACTTGAAGACCCTCAGGTTTCTTGCTACACATAGTTTTAAATCTCTTGTATGAGAAAAAAAAAAAGTTTCACTAAGATCTAATTTCCATTGAGAGGGTAGCTGAAATTTAGATTCTTCTAGATGTGCTTTCTTTTAGAACACTTGTTGGGTTTGAACATTTACTTCTCTGCAACTGTGAAGATCTAGAATTCTGGAAATTCTTCTTCATTGGGATGAGCCAAACATGGTCATCCTAACGTTTTAAAATTCCTTCTCCTTCTCTTTTTATTCATTCAACCAAAGCCCTAAGGGATTCAGTGATCCTCTCTACTTTTCCACATGTTGGAAGAAAACTTCTGAGTTAGTCAACCTTTGCCCTCCTCCTCCTCCTCCTTCCTACCCTACCTGTTATTATCTGAGGCACCCCTTCTTTAAAAATCTCTTGAATGTTAGGTAGGGTGCTCCCTAATTTCCTTCAGCTGTCTAAGTTCTTCTCTGTTCCCAGTCAATCAGTGTGCTACCAGCTTAGCAATCATATGCACAGGAGAAGGTTTTACGTAAAGGTAAAGCAATTAAAAGGGATTAGGAAGTAGAAAGATGGAATGATAATTTTGTGTTCCCACTAAATGCTAAGAGTTTACATTCCTTGGCTCAATGGTAGAATGATGGGACTGGATTAAATGCTCCTGGACTTTTCTGAACCTATCATTGAATAATGTATTGACTTTTCCCTTTTCACAAAATTTAAGTGCATTATAAGAGTGGCTTTATGGAAATTTTTCTTATAGTTCTATCTCTTCTGAATTTAAATTTTCCATGGTGAAAATTTCAGGCCAGGTAGGAGCTAACAGTAATCCATGGCAGATTTCTGGGTTGGCAGGGTCTTTTAAAGTCCACAAACCATGTATTAAAATCATAAATTAACATTTATTGAGTACTTTATATATGTAAAAATTGGGATTTTGATATATGTTAACTCATTTCATATTTACTATGAAATATGGCTATTACCATTTTACAGAATAGAAACATGGAGTAGAGACTAGATACATTGCCCCAAGGGACACAGCTGTTAATTGGCAGAGTTGAGATGTGAATCCTGGCTATCTGGCAAGGAGGCCATAGTCTTTACAAATGCTATGATGACGAAATTCTCACAAAGAGTTCATACTTTTTGATGGCTTTTACTACATAATTTCACTATAGAATCAGCTTTTCATCTATAAATTCCATATATCACCATTGGTCCTAAAATCTTCATCTATAAATTCCATATATCACCATTGGTCCTAAAATCTTACTGTAAGCTATGATTTCCTTGATCACTTTAATGAAAACAAGCAAACCCTTCACCCAGTTTTCTCCTATGCTCCGTGCATGACTGCAGCTTAGCTAGGAAAATCTACTTACTGTTCAAGATCAACAGCTCCAGGTCTTAAAATTAAGACCATGCTTTCCTAAACTTGTAACAACTTTCCCTGGTGTTATCTATCAGGCTGAAACTTTAGCTTCATGGATTTTTTTGTGTGTTTGTTTTTGTTTGTTTGTTTTTTCTGATTAAAGCAGGTAGCTCTCCTATTTATTCATTTAACAAATAGTTATCAGGATTTACCATGAACTCAGTATCATGCAGAGACATAGTATAATCATGTTAAGTAGGTTATACTTTCATTGAGCTCTTTAAATTTAAAGTCAAAGTAAAAAAATACTACAGCAACAATTACAACAAACAAGGGGCAACTCCCTGTATTCCAGGTACATACATACCAATAGATAAATAAAATAAATAAATAAATAAATCTTACATGAAGTCTTTCGATTAAAATATATTTTTCAAAGAACCGAGTGTAAAAATGAGTATTTCACATCCGAATCTTCTGTATTCCTAGAATTTTGTGTTCTTTATAGGATGGGTAATCCTAAAACTAGGGATTTTCATGTATAAACCCATGTGTCCACTTTTGTGCACACATGCACCAAAACTAAAGAAAAATAATTGCTTTTACTTATTTATTGGTAAAATTGCACTTCTCTGGCCCTGTATGTTATCCTTTACTGTGTTGTGTCATTTGAAATCTTGGACACACCTGAATTATATCATAGGCCAGATAAATCATCTTGTAACTTCTATAAACTTTTGTAAATTTCTTACTACTGAATCCTTTAAGTTGAATGTGGTTCAAATTACTTTATACATTTTCCTGGAAATATAGAATATTAAGAGGAAGAGAAAAGTATTGGATGGAGCTCTAAAAAAACCTTTAATTTTTCTGAAATTGGCTTTAGCATCATGAATCAACACAGTACCAACCAATTCTTACTATATAATTGATTCACATAAGCCTATCTTTTAGACCTTCTAAGCATATCTAATGGCTTTAGTGCTTCTGCTATTCCTTCCTCCTTACCCCTTTATCAGGCTAATTAAAATTTCTTCTTCAAGTCTTGGTGTGGATAAGTGTTTTCCTCAGGATGCCTTTTCTAACTCTTTAGTATGCTGTCAGGGCTTTTCCTCTATGTCTCTTCCAATGGATTGTGAGTCCCACTGACTGCCAGTGCCACCAGAGATGGGCATGATCATAACCCTTAGCCCAGTGCTGGCTCAGAGCAAGTGCTCATATTAAAGTATAAAGGAATGAATGAAGTATCTGTTCCTTTTGAGTTCTCCTTGAGGAAAAACAGGGATGATTCCTAGAAAAGGTCTAAATGGAAGATAGTGTATCCTAACTAGTACTACCTTTTAAAGATAGAGTAGATTCACTTAACCCAGTCTTTCAAGAAAACCAAACATAAAAGTTTAGCAAGTGTAGAGGAGAAAAAGTGATATGTTTTCCTCACCCATTGCAAGATTCATGGCTGATACCGCTATAACAAAGATGATTAATGAGTGAAAAGTGTAACAAATTTATCTAACCAAAGTTTTGCATGATGATGTAGTTTCAGATATAAAGACCCAAAGACCTCAAGAAAACTATATTTTTACCCTTAAGTTAGATGAAGAATGAATGATGTGTAGAGGAATAATTGAATAGAAAGGAGTGTATAACCTGAAGGTAAAAAGCTGGGGGGATGTAACAAGGCCTATTTGTTCAGTTTCTTCTTGGCCTCTCTGTATATCGTTCCTGCCCTTTGGGTATAGGGCAGGACACCTGTCACATGGGGGTCTTCAAAAGAGACTTGGCCAAAAACTGTCAGAGAGAACTTTCTGCTTCTGCAGTTTTCTCAATTTCCTCCAGCTAAAATATTCTGTATGCCAAGGTGCCATATTTGGGTGCCTTGTCAATTGAAAGCATCCCAGTTATTTTTTCACTCTTAGATTAAAGCAGCTCTGGGGAGGGGGCCTAGGGGCTGGGTGAGGTGTTTATTTTTTTCTGCTTTATCATTTTACTTGTCCATATTTGCTAATCCACCTCCTCTGATGGAATGTGAGCTGCTAAGAGCATCCCGCCCAGGGTGTGTACACAGCAAAGAGAGTAGACAGATGCTTGAATAAAGGAATGAGATAAATAAATGGTTGAAAGGTTAATTGCTAAAAGGACCTTTCACATTGAAAGAAAGAATTTTGTTTCTTTCGCAACCAGTTTTTTAGTTAAAGATCCTGGCATCCTAGAGAAATAAGGTACAATGATGAGAAAACATTTTTACCAGCTTCTGTCAAAACAGATCTGACATATTTTAAGTTCAGATGGACTTCAGAGTTGAGGAAGGGAGTAGATAACCTGTGTGTCAACCAGCTCTATTCATTTATCTTCCATTCTATAAATGTCTACTGATCAATCACTTTTTGCATTGCATTCAAATAAGCATTGAGAATATACAGATTAAGGCTCAGTGTCCATAGCACAGTGGTTATGGCGCCAGACACATACACCGAAGTTGCTGGTTTCAAACCAGGCCCAGGCCAGCTAAACAACAATGACAACTAGAAGAAAAAATAGCCAGGTGTTGTGGCGTGTGCCTGTAGTCCCAGCTACTTGGGAGGCTGAGGCAAGAGAATCACTTATGCCCAAGAGTCTGAGGTTGCTGTGAGCTGTGATGTCACAGCACTCTACCAAGGAAGACATGGTGAGACTCTGTCTCAAAACAAACAAACAAACAAACAAACAAAAAAACTAAGAAAAGACAGATTAATAAGAAAGAAAATCCTGCCTATAAGTAGTTTATGATATAGAAGAAGGATGATATATACAGAGATCAAGTATCACTTAATATCAATAAATAGTGATGGATTATCTTACTCTTTTGAATCTCTATCCCATGGGAAATGGTTTTATTTATGAGCAGAGAATGATCAGAATGTACAGTTGTGGCACAGGACCACCTACTTAAAAAATAATTTGAGTTCAGGTGCTTATTGAGCTGCTATGAAATTTAATAATAAAGGAGATATATAGAAGGTTTCTCTTGATACAATTATTTAATTGTATAAAACTGAATACCAGCACATGTAGAAGATTTTCTTCATGTTTGAAGTACTAGCTAAGACAATTTTTATTCTTGTAAATCATTAGGAAAGTTTCCTCCCATTTTTGGAAGCCCTTACTATCTATAATGGGACCAGATGAGAAATCACAAGCAGAAGCATAAATTCCAGTCAAGTTCTAGGACTGGGAACAAGCCTGTGCACCTCACCCTTAGGTTTTTCATTATTCCACAATTAAAGGGGGAGTCTGCATTTATTTCCTTCTTCCTAATTTTGTTTCACTCTCAAATGACAAGAGGAAAAGAAATAAGTGAAAATCTCACACTTGAATGTAGGCTCCATGATTCATCAGCTGTGTGTCCTCAGGCAAATCCCTTCTGTGGGACCTCAGTTTCCTCATTTGGTATACAAGACAAGCAAGATGGCTCTACTGGTACAGGCATAGATGGCTTCCCAAATCCCCTCAAATATAATAGTATTTGAATGGAGAGAGACATGTACAGAGCAGTCAGGTGAAAATCTCACCTTTCAGGACACAGAATTTCAGGGCTTTGCAATGTAGGTAGCCCAGAGGCAATAAATTGGGCTTCGGAGCCAGACAGACGTGGGTTTGAATCCTTGAATTAGAACTTACGAGGCTAGCTGTCATTATGGAAGTTATGCACCTAAATTATGTCATTGCTTCTATAAAAGGAAAATACTACTTCTACCTCGCTAAGAAAGAATTAAAAAAAATGAAAAACTATCCCAGTTCTCAATAAATTATTGTCTTATACCCTACACCTGCCCACCAACATACACACACACAAAAGCACATGCAAACAGCTACACCCTTTAGCTGGTGAGGAGCAATTCAGATGGGTGATGGAGTAGCTGGAGAGATGTTTCACAGAAAACCTGCAGTTCTCACTAAAAAGCACCTGGGATCAGAAAAACGTATTCTTATTGACTCCAGAAAATCGAAGGTATAGGCTTCCCCAAAGCAGAATTAGATAAAAAAAAAAATATCCATTTCTAGGCATTTGTGATACCACCCATGACTGGCAAGACTCCCTTTTCCAAGAGGGGAACTCCCTCCATGAAGGCTTAGGGAAAGAGGCCAGATTTTACCCTTTTTCCAAAAAACAAGAATCTCCCAGTTTGTGTTTACAAGAAGATTGTTGGTTTCACTCCAGCTGGAGGTGGAAAGAATGTCATCCTCTTCCTAGCCTAGCGGAGTCCACAGAATTTTCTGAGAATGTGGAGGGTGTTTTTCTCAGTGTGTGTGTGTTTGCATTTGGGGGGCACAAGGCAGGAGACACATTGGAGTAACAGGCTGAGATTTGCCTTATGCACCTGTGTGTGCTGCACACAGGGGTTGGAAGATGAGCCAGAAATAATTCCCCATAGAGACACAACAGGGTTATTCCTACTGGCTGGGCCAGGAGGAGGCTCCCCCTCCTTTTGTCCTGGAGGATCCTATTGTTGACAGATTGCTGGGGCCCTTTTAGTTCAGACTTCCCATGTTGAGAATGTATAGGGAACACTGGGGAGGGGAAAAGAAGGCCTGCTTCAGTGCCAGCAGGGCCACAGTCCTCGATGGGGAAGCCACACCAGCCGCGTGGAGCCTTTGCTGCAGCCCAAGACCATGGTGATGCGGCAGCCCAGGGCATGGTGATGAACCAGGCCACAGTGGGAGACCTCTTGGGTACAGCACTGGATTGTGGCCCATATCTGTTGGTTCTGACGAACTCCTAATACTTTTATCCCACTAGGAATATGACTCAGCAACCCTTTTATAGTGAAGCTGAGGGGACATAATAGGGCTTATCCTGAAATACCTGTTTGTAGTTTCCATTTCTAACTCTTGGAAAAGTGGACTAAGGAAGAAGTCATGGAAAGAGTAAGCCAAAGTATGAACTTGGGAAGTCTGTGTAAAACCATTTTGACTTTCAGGATGTGTTTGTGATATGGGATTCTGAGACAAGTGAAGTGGGCCCTGTGTTCCATGTTCAGCTCTCTCAGGTGTCTTCAAGAGTCAAAGGGGTGGGAGACCACCTGTGTTTACCACTCCTCCACCTCCCACCCCCCTGGGTCTCTGCTCAGCCTTGCTGGGCCACATTGAACCTAAAAGGCAAATGACCCTGCTTACTGTCATCTTCATAATCACATATTTTACCAAACTTGAAAGTAGTGAGAGTATCATTAGAAATAGAAATTTAGTTTAAAAATGACAGCAATAATAATAATAATGATAACACCTCCCAGATGAGTGGGGCTCTCTTCTCAGTTCCATGCTGCTGGAGCTCTGGTTTGGCTGGCCTCCTTGGCTTGGCAAACTTGACCCACTTCATCTCCCACTTTTCCTGTTGGCTGAGCTCCCATTCTCCTCTTGGCTCCTGTAGCTTGATTCCTGGCTGGCTATGGTAATCCCACATAACATTTTATGCAAATTTATATGAACCCCATTACAAGGATTAGCAAGGAGGTACTGTTTCTTGATAGAATTGATCTTTTCTAACTTGGCTTTAAGTAGCCAGTCCAGCTTGTGGGTCCTTAGTTTACTTCTCATAAGAGTTCCAGACCCACCCCCAAAGAAAAAAGATTTCCCATTTGTCAGTCCTGCCCTAGTCCCCCAAAGCACTGTCTACTTTGTAAATTCCTACCAGTCTTATTTAGAACCACATTCACAAGTTGCCTGGGAATTGCTCTTAGAAAGCTTCTGTCTGCCCTAGCCCTTGGGGCTTGATTTCCCACAGACCCCTGGGTGGTTCAATCGTTGTCTGTATCAACAATGGGATAAACTTATTGTGGCTGCCCAGGCTTCGGCAAAGAGTTGTGGGAATCATTTGTGAATTACTTCTTTGATTTTTTTCCTAAATGTAATTATGTTTCCACTCTCGTTAAACAACTATTCCCAGAGTAGAGTTTCTTAGGTGGCATTGTTACATTTAGGAGGGAGACATGCACCCCAGTTCTAACAAAAAATAAGGAAGGCACCAAGCTCTGGATTTCACAATGAAATAATGGTCAGTCAGACAGCACCTTCTGATGCCTCATTCATAAAGAAGACATTTCCCACTCTTATCTTTTTACTACTAAAGGGAAAATCAAAGGACTAGGGTATGTGTTTCTGCAGATATACACAGACTCCATACATAGATTGTTCTAGGAAAACAGAATAGAATTTCTTTGCTCTTTTTTTTTTTTTTTTTTTTTTTGAGTTAAGCAAAGACTAATAGAAGATTGTAGTGAGGGATTAGTTGACTGTGTTTATAGCTTTGGGAACATAATTTTTGTCCTCCAATTAAACATCCCCCTCTCATTTAAAATATGGAGTCAGGGGAGCCTTCTCAAACGGCAGTGAAGGGAACTGAGATGAACACCAATGAGCATCTCTTCCCGGGTGAATGATCAGAATTCTAATGTTATCATTTTAAAATAAAACATCAAAAGATCAGGCATGTGGTCAGATTTGTCTGAGTCATAGCAATTTAGCAGTTCAGACAGGAATAAGGTTGAATTCTTCAGATTCCTAATTTAGTATTTCTTTTTCATGGACCATCATTCTATGTCTAAAATGGCTTCCAACAGCCTTCTGGGTGCTAGAGTTATGGTATTTTACAATCCTCACCCAAGACATCACATCTTAATTGCTTTTGGTATATTCCTAATATTCACTAAACAGGGAGCAGGTAGCTATACCCCTAAATTGGCATCTGACAAAAAGCCTTGTTTTGGTAAATACGTATGAAGCCCAGTAACTACTCTCTATAGAAGACAAGGTTAACACACACGTGTGCACGCACACACACACACCAACCTCCTGCTCTCCCTCCTCAAAGGAATCAGAGAACTCAGAACTCAGTACTCAGTTACTCGAGAAAAAAAATGGTCCATTTGACCAGGCCATACAAATGGTACACAGATAAAAGGGGCACTCTGTGTAAGATTCACTTGAGAAGACAATGTCCTTCCTCTTTTTAAGTAACTTTTAAAATTATAAATAGGTTTTGATTTATAGAAAGTTAGCAAATATAGCACAGAAAGTTCCCATTTACGGACCATCCTATCTGCCCAATTGTTAAGATCTCACACTGATATAATGAACCTGTCACAGCTAAGGAATCAATATTTATACATTGTTTGTAATTGCAGTCCATATTTTATACTTTTGTTTTTACCTGTTGCGCTTTCTCTATCACAGATTCCCCTCCTAGATACCACATTACATTCACTGGTCATCTCTCCTTAATCTCCTCCTCCATGTGATGGATTCTCCAACTTTCCTTGGTTTTGACCTTGACAGTTTTGAGGTATACTGGTCACTATACCTCACTGTAGAACGTCCCTTGATTTGAGATGTTTGATGTTTGTCTCGTGTTTAGACTGGGGCTATAGGATTTGGGGAGGAATATCACAAAGCTTACATGTCACTATGATCACATGATATCAAGGATACATACTATCAACATATCTCACCAGTTTTGATGTTAACCTCGATCACTAGCTGAGGTAGTGTTTGTCAGATTTCTCCTATAGACCCTTTTTCATAAGGTGCCCTTTGGAAGAAGTAGCTGCAAATCTCACCCTTAAGAAGTAGGGTGTTAAGCTGCATCTTCTTGAGGAGTAAGTATCCATATAAATTACTTAGAATTTGTCTTTGTCTTTCAAATCACATCTATGCAATTACAGCACTATGTGATTACAAGAAACAACAATGTAAAACAAAGGTAAGATGTGAAAGCTCTCAGAAAAATAGCTCTCTTTCTCTTTCTACTTTTCTGATTTAGTGACGACTGTATTTAATAATTTGTACAATAGACACCCGTGTGTGGCCAGGTTAACTTGTTAACATTCATTTTACACTTGCCAAATATATTTGGTACCTATTTTTTGTTAAGTTCTAAATTATCTCATTTGATCTTTAAAAGCATACTGTGTGGCAGGTAAGAAAAATGACATTAGCCTCACTCACCGAGTGATGGCGGAACATTGATGCTGGTGTTATTGACTTAGCTATAAAGAATTCCCAGGTTTGTGTTCAACAAGGGTAGTTTTTGACTGTATTCAAGAGAGTGGTTACTCTAGGGCAGCGCCTGCAGCTCAAAGGAGTAGGCCACAGGCCCCATATCCCGGAAGTTGGGGGTTCAAACCCAGCCCAGGCCAAAAACTGAAAAAAAAATCCCCCCAAATTTCCTCTTAATAAAAGAAAAGAGTGTGGTTACTCTAACGCCACTAAGAAGAACAGAACAGGCTACTTTTATTAAATATTTCCAAGTGTAATTCTTACTTGCTAAGCTGTACCTGCTGCTAGAGAAATCAAGCATTCAGCTTAAAGTTTTGCTCAGCCCTGACTCGAATTTCACCTCTAGAGACATTTTCCTCCACATCTCCATCTCCCCTCCCCTCTGTAAACTCGATCACTGGCTATGTCTAGGTTCCTGTTATGGCTAATAAGCAGAGCATGGCTTGAATGCCTCTGTCTAAATGTATCACCAATGTGTTTACATGGAATTATTACTGTAGAACTTTGATCTTTGAAGTGCAGACACAATTCATTCTGGCACTTTACAAATCAGCCCAGTGGTCTTTTAGGAAATAATGCTTATCTCATAAGAGCATAACATTGTATCAGCCATCACAGAAAATGCCTTCAAAAGAAAAGGAAGAGAGTACAATAGGACAATTGACAATGGAGGTTTATAAAGGAAAAATGCCAAAGAATATGAAAATACCATGACTTGGACACATAGTTCTCATGATAAAGACAGAGATGGCCAGGAGGGGTGAGGCCTGGAGAGGAAGACTCTTAGGTAAGCTGAAGAGGTTAGATGAAATAAGGTGGGAAGACAGAACTGAACGGAGGGAAGATGAAGCCTGGAAGATGACACTTAACAACTTTACCTATTGTCATGACACTCATTGTGAAACTCAGACTTTTATCCCCCTCTCTTCTCTAAGGCTTCTCCTGAGCTTTTCTTGTATAGTAAATCGACTATAAACAATTTGACAACAGAAATAGAGGTGGTCCTATGGTCCTTTTGGGAGTGGTTTAAGGTAAACCCAAGATCTATATTCCTCAAAGCTGTAGGAACAGAAACTATCTGAATTCAAAGATAGTCATTGCATATTTATTTCTAATACAACACATGTTCAGATTTTGTAGACGGGGCATAAGGACACCTTATTCTTTTATTTAGCTCTCCCAATATTTATGTTATTTTGGCTGCTTTTGCTCACATATGATCCCCTGAGCTAATTTACTCAGTATGCAAATATGTACTATAAACACATTTCCATTATTCTGTAATCATTCTCTTTTCTCTCTCTGGATATTGACTTTATTGACATCAGAGGTAATTAGTTTGGGAAGATTTAAGATAGGAGAGAAATATCCATCAGGTTTTTGGATTCATGTCCCATATGCCATACAGCAGGAGAAGGGAAATCATATAATCCAACTTCAGAGCCTGGAAACACGAGACGGAACCTGTCGCCACCACACAGCATTCAGATGGCATGAATGGGTTCATTGAAAAGATTTGGCAGTCAAACTGGAAGTGTTAATGCCACTGTGACTCAACAAGTCTAGGAACTGAGAAAAGAGGTTTTATATAAAAAAAAAAAAAGATAATGAAACAAAACAGTATCTGTCACCTCTCTTTCAGTCCCCAAACCAGCTTTTCCTTATTATTACCATGTAGACTATCTCCTAGTAGTTCGTTCTATTAATACACTCTTATTTTCATAAAGTGAAATAAGACTTTCAGACTTTTTCTCTTCTTCTTCTTTTTTAAGAAGAATACATGAGAAAAGCCAAGAAGTTTTAAAAGAAATACTGGTCCTTCCTGGGGGGCGGAGCAAGATGGCGGACGAGTAACAGCTTCCTTGCGGCTGGGCACAGTGAGACTGGGGAGAGAGGACTTCAGGCATCTCTGCCAGGCGGGATCTGCCCAGAAACTTCCCTTTGGGGACACAGGGAGACAGC
>CAUYON010149710.1:0-18398 GCA_963573935.1 Arctocebus calabarensis
GCCGCAACCAAAAGGCTGGATGTTGTGGCAGGCGCCTGTGGTCCCAGCTACTTGGGAGGCAGAGGCAGGAGACTCGCTTGAGCCCAGGAATTGGAGGTTGCTATGAGCTGTGATGCCATAGCACTCTATCCAGGGTGACAGCTTGAGGCTCTGTCTCAAAAAAAAGAAAAGAAATAATATAAGTGTTTGATGTTAATATTATAGGGCCTTCAATGGTATCCCATCATTTTTATTGACATTTTATAATCCTTTAATAATCAGAAAGGGAGTGTTACCTTTGTTGTCATTTTGAAAAATTCATAATATCCAATCTAGAAAGAAAATTAAACATATTACCTATGAAAATATGCATTGCAAAAAAAACCCATAACAATCTAGAGGTGGCAGCATTCCAATAGTTGATACATTTGGATGGTTAGGGAGATGGCCTTTCTTTCTAATGCTGCAAGGATGTGTCTTAGAATCACACAGCTAACAGAAAGTTCAGAGTCAGTCTATTTCTCTGCATAGGTGAGGGCGAGGGAGACAGGAGGTGGCTGGCCAGCCTTGGATGTAAGGAACTCTAAGTCTGTGGGTGGTTCCCCCCAAGTAAAGAGTCAGTTGTTTCTGGGTTATACTTTTCCAGGTGTAAGAAATGGGGGTTGAGGCAGGAGAATTACCCTGTGTGTCTCTGCCTGTTTTAGGGCCCACTTTGGGCAATGCTGCCTCCCTTAATGACTGTTGGGGTCTGCACACCCACATTGGGGGGGGGAAGCACTATTTGGGTAAAAAAAAAACACCACTGAAAATATGCTCTATAAAAGTGAACTAATTAAGACTCACAAGTCTCTCCACCAGCCTAGAGAGTTATTCTTATCTTTCCATAGAGAGCAGGTAGGTGGCAGGGACCACCAGACTCTCACTTCCTAGATCATTACAGAAGCCTTCTCATACAGCTATGGAAATAAGTCAGGACATTCTTCATTCTTATACATTCATTTAGGTCTTTCTTTTCTGTTGCTTTATAAAAAAATAAAAAAGAGAGAGAGAGAATTGTCACATTACTAAAAGTTCCAACAGCTGAACGAGAGATCATATTGCATTCACTTAACAGAGAACCTGGCAATGGATTCGGGCAAGAGAAATATTTGTCAAGTGTTGGTGAATTGGCACCAAGATTTAAAGAGACAACTAAACAAATGTCAAATGATATTAGCCCTCTAGATTATCCAGACCTCCCTTTATGATTCAAATTCCAGCTGTTCCTTTTTCTTGCTGTGTGATTTCTGACAGGTGGCTCAACCTTTCTGAATGCAGTTTCTTCACATAGAATGGATAGAAGTATGTTTACTGCATACAGCTGCTGCAAGAATGAATTGAAAAAAATATATATGTATATAAAGTAACTGGCATTGTTTACAGCACACATTAGACACAGAATAAAAGATAATATTAACCCCCTATTATTGAAGACTTCCTATTTGTCATGTAATTTACATACATTATCCCCATTGATTCTTTCAACAACACTTTGTGGTAGCTATCACACATTTTAGCTCCATTATGTAGAAATTCTTGAACACCTGACTTGAAATGATCCTCCTGCCTTGGCCTCCCAGGGTACTAGAATTACAGGGATGAGCCACGATGCCCAGCCTTCTATTATGTAGAAGGGAAAACAAAGACTCAAAGAGGGCAAATAACTTGCTCAGATCACACAGGAAACCAAGCAAGCAGAGATGAGAACATAGACCTTCATGCATCTGAAGGTTTTAGTAAATATCACCCGACTTCCTTTCTCACTCCCCACCCAGGTACATCCTCACCCTACATCTGCTCTTGGCCTTAAGTCAGGACACTTGTTGGTCGATTAGAAACTAGTCTTATTGAAACTTGCTTTTAAAAACCCAACTCCCTGCTCTGTTTCCAAGTGGTCCTTATGAGTTATAAGTGTTGAACAATGAACGCACACAGAAGTTTCTATATGATTTTTTTCTTAAACAAGGTGTGGAGTATACTACCAGCCAAACTGCACAATTGGCCAGGGGTCGGTTACTGCCACATAAAACCAGGTTGTGATACTGTTACAGCTACTGGTATTTCCTTGCCTGAAGTTTTACTGCTGGATGCTTGCCAAGTGAATGCAGAGGGAGGTTTCAGAGGCAAGCTAGTGACCAGCCCAGGGGATGCTGAGCAAAATAGTTGCAACAAATCAGGACACACTTGCTTTCCCCTAGTTTCAAGAGACTTTGCTCCAATTTTTAAATGATTTGATTAGGTCGAGCCCTGTGGTTCAGTGCTGGGTAGCGGAGTTATTTTCCTAGGGCTACCATAACAAATGACCACAAAGTATGTGTTTTAAAACAACAGAGATTTATTCTCTCAGAGTTATGGAGCCTGGGGTTTGCAATGGAGGTGTCATTAGGGCACACTCATCACATCAGGACTTTGAGATAGGATCTGTTCTGTGCCTCTCTCTGGCTGCAGGGGTTGCCTGCAAACCTTGGCTTATAGCACCATCACTGCAGTTTCTACCTGTCTGCACCTGGCCTTCCTCCCTCTCTGTCTCTACGTACAAAATTCTTTCTTGGAAGAACACTAGTCATTGGATTAAGGGTCCATCCTAATCCAACCAGACCCCATCTTAACTTGATTACATCTACAAAGACCCCATTTCCAAATGAGATCACTTTCACAGGTTCTGGGTGGATATAAATTTGGAGATGGGACATCATTCAACTCAGTACAGTAGCCATCAAAATGATGCTGGAAAAAAAATGTCCACAATTTAGTAAGAAAAAGCAGGCTACAGAATGACATGATTAGAAAAATAAATAAAAAATGTGCATGTGTGAGTGTGCATGCCACTTGTTCTTTGCTTCCAACCTCTGATTCAGATACGTCCTCCTAACCTAAGAAGGATAGTCCTGGGACAATAGAAAATTCAAGGTCTTCTCATCATCCTGGAAAAGCAATTACATTAAAAACTGTAGGAAGTCTTTTGATAAAAATAGATTCTATAATTATGAAATGATTGGTTCTGGAGGTGGGGGAGACATGGGTGTATTCAGAGTAGACAGCTAAATGAAAATTCTAAAATCAGAAAGAGGCAGTAAAACTGACAGGGACATCGATGGATAACTCGTTAAAGATGGGACGAGGAGCTCATTAAGCATCTCCAGAAGGTGTAAGCAGGAAAAGGAGTAAATGACAGGACCTGAGCGGCCTGTCGGTGGCTGGCATAAGGCCAGCATGGGATGTCTGCACTACTTGACATCTGGGATTTTCCCTCCTCTGCCGTGTCAGGCTGGGCTGGGCCACAGTTACTGGAGCCTTCAGATGGAGCTGCCAAAGACCTGTCAGTTTGTGGTTCCCCAGTGGCAAAAGGAGAGATTCCTCAGCAAATTAATTTCCTCCAATTGAGGGGGAAGGAGAAACACTTAACATTCGGAAAGTTGTTGAGTTTCAAACCCAAATTTCATTTCTTGGCCTCAGCAAACATGTGGGCTTGACTTTTGAAAGACACGGATGGACACATCCATATAGCCGAATGGGAGGAGTGTGGGCTCAGCTCAACACAGGGGAACTCCCCTGGGCTGGACCATGTGGTCCAGAGCTACATGCTAGGGTTTATTTCCAGGCAAATCACTTCGCTGCTCCATATTCTAGTTTCCTCACCTCTAAAATAGGCATAGTACTATTGCCTTCCCCACAGGGTTTTATGAGACCTCATTATCTGCTCGTATTAATTATTTTAAGTTGCTTTCATATATTTAGCTAAGTTGATTTTTATAGTAAACACTCAGCAAGGACTAAACACCTGGGATTTAGAAGAAATAGTCTTAGGATGAAAATCTGCAGGTGTCAAGATGTGGCTGAGGCTCCAACTCTGCTACACCCCCTACCCGCCACTCCCCGATTCTGGATGCAAGCCAAGCTCCACCTCTGAGTAGGAGCTCATCATTGCTAAATGCAGGCCTTGGACTTGACCTGAGGTCCAGTGCTCTCGGGGAGGAAGTGATTCCTACCCAACTTCTAAAGCAATTTTGTTTTTGTTTTTTAACTTTTTATTTTGAGATCCGTGTTGATTCACATGCGGTCGTATGAAATAGTACAGAGAGAGTCCAGTTTCCTGCAAAGGTAACATTTTGGCTATCTTGTACAATATCCAGACCTAGTAATGGACACTGATGGAATCCACTGACCTTATTCAGGGCTCACCAGTTTTACATGTACTCATTTGTACACGTGTGAGAACTTAGTTCTATGCAATTTTATTACAAGTAAATTTATGTGACCACCACAGTCAAGATACAAAACAGTCATCACAAATACTCTCTGTACCACCCCTGTATACCCACACCCTGTATAACCCTGTATAACCACACCTGCATCCTAGCATTCTTACCTGCCTAATCCCCAGCAGCTTCTAATCTGTCTTTTATCTCTGTAATTTTGTCATTTCAAGGATATTATATAAAGGGGCAGGATATAACTTTTTCAGATTGTATTTTTTTTTTGAGACAGTCTCACTATGTCGCCCTCAGTAGAGTGCTGTGATGTCACAGCTCACAGCAACCTCAAACTCCTGGACTCAAGCGATTCTCTTGCCTCAGCCTCCCAAGTAGCTGGGACTACAGGTGCCCACCACAATGCCTGGCCATTTTTAGAGGCAGGGTCTCGTTTTCCTCAGGCTGGTCTCAAACTCGTGAGCTCAGGGAAATCCACCCGCCTCGGCTTCCAAAGTGCCAGGATTACAGGTGTGAGCCACCATGCCCGGCCTTGAGATTGTCTTTTTTCACTTGGTATAGTTCCCTGGAACATCGACCAAATTGTTGTAAGAATTTCATACATGACTGTTTTATTTTTTCCTTTTTATTACTGAGCAGTGTTTCTGCAACTCTATTGTTACACAACTGTCACACATACTGGTCTTGTTTAAGAAGTTTCATTTAAACAAAGGTTTCCTCAGCTTCAAAAGAATAGTTTGACTAGCACTTGATGCAAGAATTAGGTTGGAAGATTCTAGGACCCTGACTGTGACATAAATAAATATAATCTATACATTAAAATACATTAAGTTATTCCCAGTTAATAGTAAAGCAAGTCCCCAATCTCCATGGGCATAATTGTATTTAACCTGTGGAAAGAAATGCGAGAGACAGAGAAAATGAATTTATCCCTAGGAAAGAATTTAGGAGCTCCCAGTTGTTTAGACTTATGAAGGAAAACATCTTTGTAAGGACAGCTTATCTTTAGTTTTCCTTCTCATTTCTTTTCTTTGCTCCATTCGCTTCCCTCTCAATTTCCCATATGCTATTCCTCGAAGAAAAGGTGACCTTTTAAAGTCAGGGATGCATTTCATTTCTTGCCTCCCCAGCAAAGAAAAAGACTCCTGTTTATTTTATTTTATTTATTTTTATTTTTTGAGACAGAGCCTCAAACTGTCACCCTGGAGCTAGGGCTTCTTGTTTACCACTTCAGATCAACTGCAGGGTGAATCATGAACAATGATAATAAACCTATTAAGCTTGCCTGCTCCTTGGTTTTCCTTCAGTTCCTCTCCCAAGCATGTGCTGAAGTCTTCAAAGTCTCTCTGCAGGAAGGTTCAGCATTTGCTTATCCAAACAGCAAAAGGTTCGGTATCCCAGAGGTCAAGGTAATTAATATGCACTTTTTTTTTTTTTTGAGACAGAGCCTCATAGCTCTCAGCAACCTCCAATTCCTGGACGACTCAAGCGAGTCTCTTGCCTCCTCCTCCCAAGTACCTGGGGCTACAGGCACCCGCCACAATGCCCAGCCATTTTTTTTTTTTTTTTTTGGTTGCAGCTGTCATTGTTGTTTGGCAGGTCCAGGCTGGATTCAAACCCGCCAGCTCAAAGTGCACATGGCTGGCGCCTTAGCCCATTGAGCCACAGGCGCCGAGCCTAATATGCACTTTGTAACACCTCAAACCTACACATTTTTTTTTTAGACAAAATCTCACTCTGTAGCCCTAGGTAGAGTGCTGTGGTGTTAGCTCACAGCAACCTCAAACTCTTGGACTAAAGCGATCCCCTTGGGTCATCCTCCCGAGTAGCTGGGAATACAGGCACCTATCACAATACTTGGCCTTTTTTTTTAGAAACTGGGGTCTCACTCTTGCTCAGATTGGTCTCGAACTTCTGAGCTCAAGCAGTCCTCCCACCTAGGCCTCCCAGAGCGCTAGGATTACAGGTGTAAACATGGCACCCGGCCTAAAACTACACCTTTCTTACAGCCACTATGACTGCCTATTGGACCATGAATTATGGTTTATGCAAAGTGTAAGGAGAAAGACTCATTCTCCTCAATGGAAGAGTCCTGCTCAAAATTCTCCTCTTTAGTGTCCTATTCCTCAGCTCTGTTTCTGGACCATCCTCTGTCCCTCACCTCCCACTTTTTCCTCCCTCCAAATGTCCGAGAAGGCAAACTTGAGCACAGTTAACAAACAGTTGAGATTTTAGAGGTCCCTGTCTCCCTTTTAGGCATTATGTTATATCTTTTATAAGCAGATTTTCGCATGGAAGCTTTTATCACTTGAGAGTAACTGATTCATGAACAGTGAACTAATCTTGCAAACGGAAACCTGGGACACAGCTCTCATCATCTTTACCCTGTCCCGATCTCAGTGGGCAATTCTAGTTCTCTTTTTATCATTTTTAAACATTGGACAGTATTGCTCTCTGCCTTACTGTCATGTGGAAGAAGTGAATGGGCAGGCTGAGGCCCCAAAGAAGAAAGATGAGGCAAAGGTCCCAGGAAATCTCTTGTGCCCACGTGAAGGCCGTGAGAGCAGAAGCCTGGAATGCCAGGGGCTGAGGATGTGGGACGAGCTGTTGGACTACAGGCTACTGTCTGGAACTTGCCTCTCAGGGGATCTCAGACCTCATCGCCATCCCATCACCAAGACCACCCCCGAGAGACTTGCCCTGTTGTTCCTGAGCCCTGCACCCGCCACCCGGGTAGCTCTGCTCTCAGTGGTGGCCAAGTGTAACGAACATACAATAAATCATACATGTTGCAGTTTCAGATGAAGAATCAAAAAAAAAATTAGCCATAGGCATCTGAAACAAACAAAAGAATGAAGAAAAAAGTCAAAACTAAAATTGCTTGTAATTCCACCAACTTAAGTTTAGCACAGTTAAATTTGGGGTGAATTTCCTGACCCAGATAGACTTTTATGCCCATTCATAAAAATAATTCAAAAAAGTGAAATCGCCCTGACTTGATCGCTAAAGTTATACATATATAACAAAATTTCACCTGTACTCCATAAATGTGCACAAATAAAAAGAAGTAAATGACAAGTGAACTCATGCTGTAATACTATCTCATAACCTCTTTAATCCATACAATAAAATAATATCAATTCTTGCCATATCAATGAATATTTTCTCCATATCATTTTATTTGGCTATGTAATATGCCACAAGATGGAGAAGCTGTATTTACCTATGGGGTCCCCTGTTATTGAATAATTGTGCTTTTCTAGGCCTTCACTATTATAAAAATACTGTCTTCTTGTTTCATCAGTATTGTGGAATGGGAATTAGAGGATTTGTCAAATGCTTGGGATAGCTCAGACCACATCAGTCCCATCGAGAGATGGCAAAATCTTTATGGAATTCTTAAATCTGACATCGTGGCCGGGATTAAAATTTGGAACAGAAAAAAGAACATCAGTAGAAAATATAGTAAAATTTGAATAATATATGTGATTTGATCACTCGTATTGTACCAAGTATAACACAGTTATGTAAGATGTTAACAGTAGAACAGGATGGGAAAAGGGCTTACGGAAACTTGGTGCTAGATTTACAACTTTTCTGTCAATCTGGAGTTATTCCAAGATAAAAGGTCACCAAAAGGGATTATAGAATCTCATTTTTTATTTTGAGACTGAAATTCTTTAAGAAATCAGGAAACACCAGAGACTACAAATCCATGTACTTTTTTTTTTTTTTTTTTTGAGGCAGAGCCTCAAGCTGTCATCCTGGATAGAGTGCCTTGGCATGACAGCTCACAGCAACCTCCAATTCCTGGGATCAAGGGAGTATCTTGCCTCTGCCTCCCAAGTAGCTGGGACCACAGGCGCCCACCACAACGCCCGGCCATAAAACAATTATTTTTGATAAAACAATTCTTCAATTATGAGAAAAGGGCAAAAAAAAACTATCATGTTAAAGTTACTTGAAAATCTATGTTAAAGACAACATGGAATTCTACCTTTAAACAAAAGCATTTGTTTAGGGAAATAATTACATAATGATGAGATAGTCACAACGAAAACCACTAAATTATAGTCAGAGAGTGTTAAGAACTAAGGGAAAATACTTGAATGAAAGATACAAAGATATAAAATGATACAAAGCAATCCAAAGGGAAAAAAAAAAAAACTCATAATCCTTGTTCTTTGGTAGTGAAGCCATAAGGGAGGCCGAGGCAAGAGGATTACTGAAGGCCAAATGTTTGAGGTTGCTGTTAGCTATGATGATGCCAGGACACTCTACCCAGGGTGACAAAATAAGACTCTCAAAAAAAAAAAAAAAAAAAATTTTTTTCTTTTTAATTTATTAAATTATATTTTCCAAATCATCTTTATTAAGAAAGCATAATTTTAAAAGACAATCATGCTAAGAAGAAAAAATTTTTTAAACCTATTTCTACTATTTCAGACACCAGATATTTAAGTGAGTCTTCCACAACTCATCTTAGTAAACAGACAAATTTCCTAACTTCTTGCAGATTGACACTATTTCTTTTAAGCTGAATTAATTACAGGGATAAATTTTTTTTTTTTTGAGACAGAGTCTCACTCTGTGGCCCTGTGCCATGGCATCAGCCTAGCTCACAGCAACCTCAAACTCCTGGGCTCAAGTGAACCTCTTGACTCAGCCTTTAGGTAGCTCCAACTATAGGCGCAGATCACAATGCCTGGCTAGTTTTTTCTATTTTTAGTGGAAATGGGGTCTTGTTCCTGCTCAGGCTGGTCTGGAACTCCTCAGCTCAAGCAATCTACCTACCTTGGCTTTCCACAATGCTAAGTTACAGGCGTAACCTGCCTAGCCAGGGATAAATTTAGATGTATTTCACAACACAACTAGCATTCTACTGAGCAAAAGTATGTGCCAAAATAAAGTCTGCTTGCATCTTTTTCTTACCCCACTTTCTCTTTGTGAAATAGGCATCAGCATTAGGATCATTAAAGTGTCTGCTCATCATGGTTTCTCCTCCAGCATGGAAATCATATGCAAACACAAGAGCTGAAAATCAAACCCAAACACTCATTATTGAAATCTGGGCTTCAAATAATGAAGCTCACCAGCAGAAAGACAAATGATAACATAAGTTACTCACAGGGCTCGGCAAATGCCTTAGTGGTAAATACTTCACGCAAAGTTACAATATTTGAGTGCTGAATTTTTTTCCACATATCAACCAACACCATGCACTTTGTATTAACAAGACGAAAACCTGAAATAGAAAATTATTCTGTTACCGTCAACCTGTAAATGGCATCTATCATATTCCATCAGAAATATGAAGGAAATACATTGCTTATAAGGTACTAATTTCCAAAGGAAAACAATATTTATTATCCTTTAGATTCATATGTTAAACCAATTTGTTCAGGAAGGTTTAAATAATCTCAAGCCAAATAATATGATTATAAAAGAAGATAATTTATATTCCTTACCATGTATTCTCCGAAGGCAATATGGCAGATCATCTTTGCTATTTACAGCTTTGTAGCAAGATGTAATATAACCAAAATTACTTGATTTCTGTATCCGGTTGGGAGGTGGCAGTGGTTCTAAAGGGAATAGGCTATGATAGCTGTCAACTTCTGCAGGGACTGCTACAGTAATTCAAGAAGACAACTTTAAGTACAGACATTTGTATATCTCTAACAATAACAAAAAAGAAATATAATCTACTATAAACAATCATGTATCGTAACATACTTTTGTATTATAGAACAGTGTCAATGTTTATAACAATTCTATAAAACAAAAACTAGGGTTTCACTATCAGTAAAAATAGACATGGATGGAGCTGGAACATATTCTTCTTAGCAAAGTATCTCAAGAATGGAATAAAAAGTATTCAGTGTACTCAGCCCTACTATGAAACTAATTTATAGCTTTCATATGAAGGCTATAACCCAATTATAGCACAAGAATATGGGAAAAGGGGGAGGGATGGGAAGGGAGCAGAATAGTGGAGGGAGGGTAGTTGGTGGGACCACACCTGCAGTGCATCTTAGAAGGGTACAGGTGAAACTTACTGAATGAAGAATATAAAGGTCTTAACACAATAATTAAGAAAATGCCATAAATGCTACGTTAACCAGTTTGATGAAAATATTTCAGATTGTATATGAAACCAGCACATTGTACTCCATGAGTGCGTTAATGTACACAACTATGATTTAATAAAAAAATTAAAAAAAAAAAAATAGGCATTAAAAAATAACCAGAAACCAACTAAATGTATTCAATAATACTTCCTATTTTTCATAAGATAATATAAATTTGTTTCTCAGACAATTATAAAAATAATTTGGGTTACTGCTTAGATACTAAACATACCTGATTCTGACGTGGAATAAAAACCAACACAAGTTATGCTTCTTTAAACATTTTTTTGTACAAAATATATTTAGAATTTAAATGGTATTTAACATATAAATGAGTATTTAATGCAGAGAAATGCAAAACAAATCACGTTACATTAGGTAGTATGTCCTTATATGTATGTTTGTATGTATATCAATGTATGTTTCCTATGGGTGTGGCAAACTGTATCAAAACTCTTAAAAATCAAATTTTGCTCAGTATGAACAACTCAAGTAAATTATCTTCATCAAATAATTAAGAGTTGGACAACTGATAGCAATGGTCACTACAGTTCAATAGTTAAAATATTAGTAATATAAAAACATAAGAAAAGGGGCTCAGTGCCTGTAGCACAGTGGTTACAGCACCAGTCACATACACCAAGGGTGGTGGGTTCGAAATCAGCCCAGGTTAGCTAAAAACAACAATGGTAACTGCAACAAAGGATAGCCGGGTGTTGTGGCCGGTGCCTACAGTCCCAGCTACTTGGGAGGCTGAGGCAAGAGAATTGCTTAAGCCCCAGAGTTTGAGGTTGCTGTGAGCTGTGATGCCACAGCACTCTACCGAAGGCAACATAGTGAAACTCTCAGAAAGAAAAAAAAAAAAAGCATAAGAATAGAGAACTGGTTATAAATGGTTATTAGAACAGCCATTCAGTAGAATAACACAATTTAAATCCCTAGCAAAACATAAAAGAAAAACCAAAAAAACCAAAAAACTACAAATTTATCATGTCTTCCATGCTCCTCAGAGAAAGATAAATCACGTTTAAAGATATAAAACGCATAGAGGTTTGCTCATGATACACTGTTAAGTACTAGAAGCTATGTATCTTGAATCCAAATTTGCTGTTTCATATAAAAACTAGAAATCTGTACACTAAAATGTATTCAGTGATTGGTTTCTCTGTCGAGTATAAGCAGTTTATTTTCTTTTCTTTACTGTTATTTTCTAGAGCAAACATGTTATCAGCTTTATAATCCAAAAAGACAAGTAGCTTTTCAATAGTTCAAATAAAATTATGTTTTCCAATTAAATATCAATCTCTGCTTCCATTCTGCTAAATGTCCTTAGGAATGTTCATGATAGTTTAAGTGAACAAAAGCTAACTGAACACACATAAAATGTGCACAGAAAACCAACAAGCAAGGAACGCAGCAAAGTTTAACAATACTAATTTTTTTGTAGAGTGTTTTTATTCTTTCCATTACTCTTTATTTGCCAAACATTTTACAACATGTTTAGTATTATTTTTAAAATGTGGTTTTATGTTTCTTTTTCTAAAAATCTACAAACAAAAACAAGTGAACTTATTTATTTATTTATTTATTTATTTATTTATTTATTTATTTATTTATTTAGAGACAGAATCTCACTATGTCACCCTCGGTGGAGTGATATGGCGTCACAGCTCACAGCAACCTCAAACTCTTGGGCTTAAGCAATTCTCTTGCTTCAGCCTCCCAAGTAGCTGGGACTACAGATGCCCATCACAATGCCGGGCTTTTCTTTTTTTGGTTGTAGTTGCTGTTGTTTGGCAGGCCCAGGCAGGATTCGAACCTGCCAACTCCTGTGTATGTGGCTGGTGCCCTAGCCGCTGAGCTATGGGCACTGAATCACAAGTGGTAATTTTTTATCTAATAAAAAGTACAGACAAAACTCTATTAAGAAAACTCTCACTAATTCTAAAAGACAGGTTCAACATGATGCCTCCTCTGCCTTTGCCAGATACTTTATACTCACTATCTCTCAGCAATCCCATATGATAGGATTCCCCCATTTCATAAAAGAAAAATAAGGATTACTTTATTGATTGATTGAGATAGTCTCACTTTGTCGCCCTCAGTAGAGTGCTCTGTCCTCATAGCTCACAGCAACCTCAAATTCTTAGGCTTAAGTGATCCTCTTGCCTCAGCCTCCCAAGTAGCTGGAACTACAGGCACCCAACACAATGCCTGGCTATTTTTAGAGATGGGGTCTTGCTCGGGCTAGTCTTGACCTCGGGAGCTCAGGTAGTTCACTCCTATCGGCCTCCCAGAGTGCTAGGGTTACATAATTTAGAGAGAGAGTTGGGACACAAACCCTGGGCTCTTTGACCCCATAGTTTTGTGCTTTTAATCTCTAGATGGCATTTTGGTCACTGGGCAAAGTAAACACGAATTGATTCCATGTCACTTTCACTTTCAAATCCAGTGGTATATTCTACTAAAATGAAGGCAGCATTCTGCTGGATACAGTGGTTCCAGCTACTCAAAAGGCTGAGGTAGGAGGATTACTTGAGCCAGGAGCTCGAATCCAGCCTGGGCAACATAGCAAGACTTTGTCTCTTAAAAAAACAATAAAATAAAGGCAGCGTAAGAAAGTAAACATACAAGTGAATATAGCTGTAACTTTTATTTTTGCCCATTTACTATTTTTTTTTTTTTAAGACAGAGCCTCAAGCTGTCTACCCTGGATAGAGTGCTGTGACATCACAGCAACCTCCAATTCCTGGGCTCAAGCGACTCTCCTGCTTCCGCCTCCCAAGTAGCTAGGACTACAACTGCCCGCCACAATGCCCAGCCATTTTTTGGTTGCAGCTGTCATTGTTGTTTGGCGGGCCTGGGCTGGATTCGAACCTGCCAGCTCAGGTGTACATGGGGCGCCTTAGCCCACTGAGCCACAGGCGCCGAGCCCTATTTACTATTTTTATTTGAATAATTTTGTGTAATTTCCACAAGAACCCGAATGATAAATTTTGTTTCCTAGTTATTTCATTCATTAAGGAGCACTTAATACAGGAAATAATTAATTTCAAATCAGTAAAAATGTACTGAACATTTACTATGTATTAGTGAATCTGTATTAATGAAATATGGGTTCTTTACAGAAAAATAACATTTATTATACAAATCACAATACAAGGCAAAATAGCTTTAAAAAGTACAATTCACCATGGAACACGTTCATAAGCTTTCACACTCCTCAAAATCAACTAGAGCAGCGGTTCTCAACCTATGGGTTGCGACCCCTTTGTAACAATGAAAATACATCCTGTGTATCAGATATTTACATTACGATTCATGACAGTAGCCGAACACAGTTATGAAGTAGCAATGAAAATAATTTTATGGTTGGGGATCACCACAACATGAGGAACTGTATTAAAGCATCGGCATTAGCAGGCATTAGGAAGGTCGGGAACCACTGCCCTCGAGGCTTGTTAAAACACAGTTTTCTACACCCTATTCCCAAAGTTTTTGCTACAGTAGAGCTGAAGTGGGATCCAAAACTCTGTAATTCTAAAAAGTTGATAAAAGATAATGAAAAAAAAATGAGGCCACTGGTCAAGAGATCATACCTTGTAAACCACTACACTAAGGAAATATAAAGAAGAGGGAGATTCCCAAGGATATTAGCAAAGACCTCATAGAAGAATTGACATTTTTACTAATAAAATGAAGAACAAGACTGCTTTTAATGGGCTAAAACAAATGGAAAGGGTATTTTATGTCAAAGGAGTAAATAGGAAGATGATACTATACAACCAAGGCCTGCATGTGTACAATGCATTCAGGGATGCAAGATCTCCTATAGACTGAGCACAGGGTATACCACAGAGAGGGCCGTAGCAGAGATAAAGCTGAAAGAGGCACACTGGGTTTAGACCACAGGGAAATGTAAATGTCATGCTAACTAAGAACTTGAAATTTACTGTGCCACAAACTGGTATTCAAATCACCAGTGTGACAAAGAAATTGAGTAAGGGACATAATCAGCTAAAAATTGTATTTTTTTTTTTTTTTTTGTAGAGACAGAGTCTCACTTTATCGCCCTCTGTAGAGTGCTGTTGCATCACACAGCTCACAGCAACCTCCAGCTCCTGGGCTTAGGTGATTCTCTTGCCTCAGCCTCCTGAGCAGCTGGGACTACAGGCGCCTGCCACAACGCCCGGCTATTTTTTTGTTTTGCAGTTCAGCCCAGGCTGGGTTTGAACCCTCCACCTTTGGCATATGGGGCCGGTGCCCTACTCGCTGAGCCACAGGCACTGCCTTAAAAATCGTTGTTTTTAACTCTATCTTGTGACCACTTTTAAGCAAGTGATGCTGACTTTTACAGCTTATAGCAAAAAAAATTGTGCTTCACGAGAGAACTATGCATTATCTAAACAATACTATGTTGAATTCTGATTCTATGGAAGATTATTTCACAACTATAGATAACTGATAGCACTACAAAATAATCCTTGTCTGGACATGAATATTCTGTCCTACCCAGTGGAGGCTCAATCAACTTCCCTCTTCCCCTGTAGAAATACCAGTTTCTATATTAATTTCAATACTTCTGATCTATTACATGTCTTATGTTACTGGCTCCCCTCATGAGTTCAATAAAGAATTTAACACATACTCATTTTTATATTTGTGTGCCATGATTTTACCTTTCTCTAAAAAATCATCTTTCAACAATTACATTTCCCAGTCTACCCTGAAATAATCATATGTAGTCTGTTAACCTTTTGTTGTTGTTGTTTTGTTTTGAGACAGAGTCTTGTTATGTTGCCTTTGTAGAGTGTCGTGGTGCCAAAGCTCACAGCAACCTCAAATTCTTGGGCTTAAGCAATTCTCTTGCCTTAGCTTCCCAAGTAGCTGGGACTACAGGAGCCCGCCACAATGCCTGGTTACTCTTTTTTTTTGGTCATTGTTGTTTAACAGGCCCAGGCTGGGTTTGAACCCACTAGCCAAGGTGCATGTGGCGGGCGCTACCTGACTATGGGTGCTGACCTACAGGTGCTGAGCTGGCCTGTTAACCTTAAAAACCCAATGTTCACACTATTAAATATTTACTGTTGTTCTGTTTTTGTCTTCAGTTCAATTTAACGTGCACATAATTAAGCATGAAATAAAGAGAATGAGATGCCTCGATCACTGGTAGCCGTTAAAATGATTCCTGTAAGAAGAGTACCCTAGAGGTAAAGGCCAAGAAGAAAATCAGTTAGAAAGATTATACCTTACAGAGCTGTATTCAATTTTTAGTCTGGGTCAGGTTCCACCAGACAGTATGAAAAACAATAATAAAAAGGAAATCTTAGTTTCTTTCCCCTGCTTAACTTTATTTCCCCTCAAAGGACATACACAATGATCCATGCAGGCTGGATAACAGATGCTGAATATCTGAGATTCACTGCAATAAATCTGTAGTGGGGACAGACCTCAGCACTACAGACATCTCGGACTAGATATGTTGTGAAGGATACTGTAGGATGTTCAGCAGCAGCCCTGCCCTCTATCCACTAGAGGATAACCAGTAACACCCTGCTTCTAGAGATGACAACCAATGTTTCAGACACTGGCAAAATACCCTGAGGTGGTAAAGCATTCCTGGTTGAGATCCACTCACCTATGGAAAACAGATTACAACTTGCGAGTTGAGAAGTACTAATTTGATGAAGGTATAAAGTATGGAATAGAAAATTAAAAGAATAAAGATAGCAAGACAAAGATTAACAAATGAGTCAACATGACACTTGAAGGTTAATAAATGTCAGTGTAAGAAATGAAAAAGATTAGAGAAGTGAGAGAAAGTTATTTATTAAACCATGTTTGAATTCAGGTATACAGGATTAGATTAACCATAACCTTTAGTTTGTTATACTCAAATCATTAGTCCGTGTCTATGCAAGTCCTGCTTTTATTTAACTATTCTTAATAATGTAATAAGCGTCTGAAACTCAGCACCCCAAACAAAAGCTCACACCTTTACTATTTCATAACACACCATCCTCTAACTATATGGTCCTCTCTATAAACCTCTGCCTTCCTTCTCTCTTTCCTTTCCTTTTTATATAGTTGTGTTACATTTATACATATTCCTCAAAAGTATTATGTATATGGGTATGAGTATATCCATATACACATACATATATAATTTTTAGTTTATAAAAAGGTATTATATTGTATGTAGTCTCTTCCAATTCACTTTTTTACTTATTATATTTCTAAGATTTCTCTGCATTGTTGCATGGCAGTGCACTTTCTTCATATAAACTGCTATAATATTCCACTGTCTGACAATATCACAATTCAGCAACTATCCTTCAAATAGGCACTTAGATTGCTCAAGGTTCCTGCCTCTATGAGCAATGTTTTATTAATATCTTGTACATTTTCCAGTTGATAATGTACAGGAGTTTGCCTCTATCCAGGAGCAGAACTGCTAGGTAAGAAGGTATACAGATATTCAGCATAAGGAGTTTTCCACAGTGGTTACAGGTTCACCAATTTATACAATCCCTTGCAATATATACAAGAACATGTGGATCTAGATCCTAATACAATTTTTTTTTCTCAAATTCTTGCAGGTACATAATAGTTGTACCTATTTTAAATTTCTGAGATGGGATCTCACTCTTGTTCAGGATGAAGTATAATGTTGTAATCATAGCTCACTGCAATTTCAAACTCCTGGGCTCAAACAATCTTCCTCGAGGTCCCAGCCTCTCAAGTGGTCAGGACTATAGGCGCACACACTCAGTTAAGTTTTTTCTTATTTTTCTAGAGTTGGGTTCTATGTTGTACAGGTTGGTCTCAAATTCCTGGTCTTAGGCGATCCTCCCATATTGTTGGGATTACAAGCATGAGCCACCCCTTCACAGCCCTGATACTTTTTTAGGTGGTTAGATTCCAAAATAACCTTACGTGGCTCGGTGCCTCAAAGCAGCAAGGGTGCCAGCCACATACACTGGAGCTGATAGGTTCGAATCCAGCCCAGGCTTGCCAAACAATGACAACTACAACCAAAAAACAGCCAGGCATTGTGGCCAATGCATGTAGTCCGAGCTACTTGGGAGGCAGAGACAAGAGAATCACTTAAGCCCAAGAGTTTGAGGTTGCTGTGAGCTGTGACGCCACAGAACTCTAGCCACGGTGACAGCTTGAGACTCTGTCTCAAAAAAATAAAAATAAAAAATAAAATAATCTAACTTGTATTTCCCTAGTCAGTGATGCTCAACATTTCTTTATATATTGATGAGTTTCTTCTTCCATAAAATGCCTATTATCATTTAGCCTGTTTTCTATTGACCTGTTTGTACTCTTTACTGATATATAAGAATTTTTAACATCAGTTGTGTATACTGTAAATACATTCTTCCAAGTTTTTCTTTTTTAACATAGGTGTCTTTAGATGGAGAGTTTTAAAATTTTAATTTAGTAAAATTTATCAGTATTTTCTTTTAGAGACAAGAACTTTGTGTTCTGTATAGGAAATCTTTCCTTATTAAAAATGTTAAACCTGCTGGGCATGGTAGCTATAATCCTAGCACTCTGGGAGGCCAAGGCAGGAGGATTGCTTGAGCTCAGGAATTCAAGACTAGCCTGAGCAAGAGCAAAACCCTTGCCTCTACCAAAAAAATAGAAAAAAATTAGCTAGATGTGGTGGCACATGCCCATACTCCCAAATACTTGGGAGGCTGATGCAGGAGGATCGATGGAGCCCAGGAATTTGAGGTTCCTGTGAGGTAGGTTTGATGTCATGGCACTCTAGCCTGGGCAACAGAGTGAGACTATCTAAAAAAAAGTTAAACCCGGCTCAGCGCCTGTGGCTCAACGGGCTAAGGCACCAGCCACGTATACCTGAGCTTGAGGGTTCGAATCCAGGCCGGACCCGCCAAGCAACAATGACAGCCGCAACCAAAAAATGGCCGGGCGTTGTGGCGGGCGCCTGTAGTCCCAGCTACTTGGGAGGCGGAGGCAAGAGACTCGCTTGAGCCCAGGAATTGGAGGTTGCTGTGAGCTGTGA
>CAUYON010149711.1:0-12680 GCA_963573935.1 Arctocebus calabarensis
AGCTGGCGGGTTCGAATCCAGCCTGGGCCCGCCAAACACCAATGACGGCTGCAACCAGGAAAATGGCCGGGCGTTGTGGTGGGCACCTGTAGCCCAAGCTACTTGGGAGGCGGAGGCAGGAGACTTGCTTGAGCCCAGGAATTGGAGGTTGCTGTGAGCTGTGATGTCACTGCACTCTATCCTGGGTGACAGCTTGAGGCTCTGTCTCAAAAAAAAATTTTTTTTTTGATAGATCTTTATATAGTAACAGAGTCAAGATATATTCTTTGTTTTTTTTTTTTGGGAGACAAGAGTCTTACTATGTCGCCCTTGGTAGAGTTCTGTGGTGTCACAACTCACAGCAACCTCGAATTCTTGGGCTTAAGCGATTCTTTTGCCTCAGCCTCCTGAGTAGGTGGGACTACAGGCGCCTGCCACAACGCCTGGCTATTTTTTTTGGTTGCAGTTTGGCCAAGGCCGGGTTTGAACCTACTTCCTTCCGTATATGGAACCGGCGCCCTGCTCACTGAGTCACAGGTTCTGTCCCAAGATGTATTATTATTATTATCATTATTTGAGACAGAGCCTCAAGCTGTCATCCTGGGTAGAATGCACCTTCAATTTGTCGGCTCAAGCAATACTCCTGCCTCTGCCTCCTAAGTAGCTGGGGCTACAGGCACCCGCCACAATGCCCAGCTATTTTTTTGTTGCTGTTGGTTGGAGCCATCATTGTTGTTTGGCAGGCCTGGGATGGATTCAAACCCGCCAGCTCAGGTATATATGGCTGGCACCTTAGCCGCTTGAGCCACAGGCGCCAAGCCCCAAGATATATTCTTTTTTTTTTTTTGTAGAGACAAAGTCTCACTTTGTCGCCCTTGACAGAGTGCCGTGGCATCACACAGCACACAGCAACCTCCAACTCCTGGGCTCAGGCGATTCTCTTGCCTCAGCCTCCCGAGTAGCTGGGACCACAGGCGCCCGCCACAGCGCCCGGCTATTTTTCTGTTTTGCAGTTTGGCCGAGACTGGGTTTGAACCTGCCACCTTCGGTATATGGGGCCTGCGCCCTACTCGCTGAGCCACAGGCGCCGCCCTTGAACATTCTTAAAAGGTCCCTGGGACATTCCCCCGCCCTCCCTTCACCCCTCTAGCTACAACTCTGTATCTGAAGCATGTTTAGTGGATTTCCTCCCCGAGCCGCTATCTCCCCCAGTAAACCTAGGTGGAGCCAGACGCTGTAGATGCCCCTTTAATGAGTCTTGTTGGCTCACGTGCCTCCTATCTGCACCCTAGAAATGCACTGTCATCTTTCTTTTGACTTCTCAGTGTGTATGCCTCACCGAATCGGAAGGTCGGTCGGTTGGTTTGATCCCAGCTCCATTACCTGGGCTAGAGTGCCCTGCCGTCATCATACCTCACTGTAGTCTCGAACTGCTGAGCTCAGGCAATCCTCCCTCCTCGGTCTCCCAAGTAGCTAGGACAGACACATGCCGCCATGCCCAGTTCTGTTTTTTTTTTTTTTGAGACAGATCCTCAAGCTGTCACCCTAGGTAGAGTGCTGTGGCATCACAGCTCACAGCAACCTCCAATTCCTGGGCTCAAGCGAGTCTCCTGCCTCCACCACCCAAGTAGCTGGGACTACAGGCACCCGCCACCACGCCCAGCCATTTTTTTGTTGCAGCCATCATTGTTGTTTGGCCAGTCCGGGGCTGGATTCGAACCTGCCAGCTCAGGTGTACGTGGCTGGCGCCTTAGCCCGCTGAGCCACAGGCGCTGAGCCCCCAGCTCTGTTTTGTTTTGTTTTTGTTTTTGTTTTTTTGAGACAGAGCCTCGAGCTGTCCCTGGGTAGAGTGCAGTGGCATCACAGCTCACAGCAACCTCCAATTCCTGGGCTCAAGCGAGTCTCCTGCCTCCGCCTCCCAAGCAGCTGGGACTACAGGCGCTCGCCACAATGCCAGGCTCTTTTTTCTATTTTGTATTTTTATTTATTAGAGACAGCTCTCACTCTATTGCCCTCAGTAGAGTCACAGCTCACAGCAACGTCCAACTCTCGGCCTTAGGTGATTCTCTTGCCTCAGCCTCCGGAGTAGCTGGGACTGCAGGAACCCGCCACAACATCCAGCTATTCTTTGTTGCAGTTTGGCCGGGCCAGGCTTGAAACCGCCACCCTCATTATATGGGGCCAGTGCCCTACTCACTGAGCCACAGGCGCCACCCCCAGCTGTTTTTTTGGTTGCAGCCGTCATTGTTGTTTGGCGGGCCCCTGGGCTGGATTCGAACTCGCCAGCTCAGGTGTATGTGGCTGGCGCCTTAGCGGCTTGAGTCACAGGCCCCAAGCCTATTTTGTATTTTTTGTAGAGGTGGGGTCTGCCTATGTTGCTCAGGCTGGTCTTAAATTCCTAGCCCCAAGGAATCCCCTCGCCTCAGCCTCCCGAAGTACTAGGAATACAGGAGTGAGTCACCTTTCCTGGACCTATAAGCTTCTTTTTCTCCCTAGGGCCTAGCAAGGAATTAGTCATTTGTTCACAAATATTTATTTGAATGCCTGTTCTGTGCCACGCACTGTGCTGGGATTGCAATGGTGACTAAAACAGTAGAAAATGGCATTACGGAATTTACTATCTAATGGAGGAGCCTGTTACTAAATAAACACACAAGTAGCCTATTCATTAAAATAGAGTTCAAGGCCACTAAATTCAAATATTGAGGGCTACCAGAACATAAACATCTTTAGTAGGACTTGATTTGGTTCAGATGAAGGCTTATTTCATTCACGCTGACTCCTCTCGAATAAGAACCAATTGCCGGAGCAGGTGTGCCCGTGTTGGCATGGGGCGACGGGTAAGGGGCGCCGAAGCCCTGCTGAACCCTCCTGGCCGTTGGGACAGTACAAGGAAGGAGCTGGAGGCTGCAAATGGCCCGTGTAGTGAGCTGGTGGGAGAGGAGAGGTCAGGTCCGGCAGCTGCTGGAACACTGCCTTCAAGGAAACTTGGGGATTTTAGCAGAGGAATGATGTGATCAGATTATCAGATTTCCATTTTTAAAAGGTGACCTGTTTTTTAGGCTGCTAGAAGAATGGAATGTAGAGGAGCGGGAATGGGCAAAGGAAGATTAGTTAAGGCAGGAGATAATGGTGGCTTGATACGTGCGTACAGAATGAATGATGAACTTCGGAATCAAACTGGAGGGTGGGAAGGCTGGAAAGTCCCCAGAAACCCCTCTCAGTTAACAAGGAAGCCAAGTCCCACAGTGGTACCAGAAGGGCTCAATGTTTTATA
The DNA here is from genome assembly GCA_963573935.1 of Arctocebus calabarensis. Classification (NCBI taxonomy): domain Eukaryota; kingdom Metazoa; phylum Chordata; class Mammalia; order Primates; family Lorisidae; genus Arctocebus; species Arctocebus calabarensis. The sequence continues at coordinate 3,257 of CAUYON010149711.1, forward strand.
GCTCATTCATAGCACAACAAGAACTAAAAACCAGCTGTGCTTTTTTTTTTTTGTCTCTTCCTGTCTTTTTCTTTTTCTTTTTTCTTTCTTTCTTTCTTTCTTTCTTTCTTTCTTTCTTTCTTTCTTTCTTTCTTTCTTTCTTTGTTTGTTTCTTTCTTTCTTTCTTTCTTTCTTTCTTTCTCTCTCTCTCTCTCTCTCTCTCTCTCTCTCTCTCTCTCTCTCTCTCTCTCTCTCTCTCTCTCTCTCTCTCTCTTTCTTCCTTTTTTTGTAGAGACAGAGTCTCACTTCATCACCCTCTGTAGAGTGCAGTAGCATCATAGCTCACAGCAACTTCCAACTCCTGGGCTTAGGCAATTCTCTTGCCTCAGCCTCCCCAGTAGCTGGAACTACAGGTGTCCACCACAACACCAGCTATTTTTTGTTGCAGTTTGAATTTGTCACCCTTGGTATATGGGTCTAGGCCCCACCCACTGAGCCACAGGCCACCGCCCTTCTTTTTTTCTTTTTAAAAAATATTAGGGATTTGGCTCAGCACCTGTGGCTCAACCTGAACTAGTGGGTTCGAATCCAGCCCCTGCCAGTCAAACAACAGTGACGGCTGCAACCAAAAAATGGCTGGGTGTTGTGGCAGGTGCCTGTAGTCCCAGCTACTTGAGAGGCAGAGGCAAGAGGCTTGCTTGAGCCCAGGAATTGGAGATTGCTGTGAGCTGTGATGCAACAGCACTCTATCCAGGGTGACAGCTTGAGGCTCTGTCTAAAATAAATAAATAAATAAATATTTGGGATTCAGGCGGCACCTGTGGCTCAGTGGGTAGGGCGCCGGCCCCATATACTGAGGGTGGCGAGTTTGAACTCAGCCCCGGCCCAACTGCAACAACAATAAAAATAGCTATGTTGTGGCTGGTGCTTGTAGTCCCAGCTACTCAGGAGGCTGAGGCAAGAGAATCACTTAAGCCCAAGAGTTTGAGGTTGCGGTGAGCTGCGATGCCACACACTCTACAGAGGGTGACATAGTGAGACTCTGCCTCTAAAATAAATAAATAAATAAAGTATTTGAGATTCATTGAGGGCACAAAGAATTAGGCTATGCTGATTGCATTTGTTAGAGTTCCTCTTATGTATCTTTTCTCTTTTATTTTTTATTTTATTGTTTGGGGATGGCAGGGGAGAAGGTTTGGTGGGAGTAGCCATTGGATGTATCTTTTCTCTTTTTTTTTTTTTTTTGAGACAGAGCCTCAAGCTGTCACCCTGGGTAGAGTGGTGTGGTATCACAGCTCACAGCAACCTCCAATTCCTGGGTTCAAGCGAGTCTCCTGCCTCTGCCTCCCAAGTAGCTGAGACCACAAGTTCCCACCACAACCCCCGGCCATTTTTTGGTTGCAGCCGTCATTGTTGTTTGGCGGGCCCGGGCTGGATTCGAACCTGCCAGCTCAGGTATACGTGGCTGGCGCCTTAGCCTGTTGAGCCACAGGTGCTAATCCATATCTTTTCTCTTTAATAGGTAATTTGCTTTTGTACATTTTTAGGCTAAGGTATAAGGGTGCCCTTCACCCAGACAGTGTGTATTATACCTGTTAATGGTGAATACACTCATCCCTCTTCTCCCTCCCACCTACTGATTTCCATTGAGTTTACTTCCATATGTGCACTTAAGTGCTGATTGACTAGCTCCGATTTAGCAGGGGAGACATGCAGTGTTTGTTTTTCCATTCTTGTGATACTTCCTTAGAAGAATGGTCTCCAGTTCCACCCAGGTAGTCACAAGAGATACTAGATCACCTTTTTCTTAATGACTCAGTAGCACTCCAGGGTACACATACATCACATTTTATTAACCCGCTCATGTACTGATTCGCATCTTTTTCATGGACCTTTACCTGTGACTCAGCTAGTTTTTGCATTTAAAAAGAAAGCAGTGCTGGCTGGGCGCCTGTGGCTCAATGGGCTAAGGCGCCAGCCACGTACACCTGAGCTGGCGGGTTCGAATCCAGCCCAGGCCCACCAATCAATAATGGTGGCTGCAACCAAAACAAACAAACAAACAAACAAAAAAATGGCCGGGCATTGTGGCGGGCACCTGTAGTCCCAGCTACTTGGGAGGCAGAAACAAGAGACTCACTTGAGTCCAGGAATTGGAGGTTGCTGTGAGCTGTGATGCCACAGCACTCTATCCAGGGTGACACCTTGAGGCTCTGTCTCAAAAAAAAAAAAAAAAGCAGTGCTGGGACCCCTTGGCACACGGAATCGGGCACGGGTCGCTTAGGGTGGTGGTCGCCGGTCAAACCCCAGCCCGGGCCAAAAACCCAAAAAAAAAAAAAAAAAAAAAAAAAAAAGCAGTGCTGGGCTCGGTGCCTGTACCTCAAGTGGCTAAGGTGCCAACCACATACACCTGAGCTGGCAGGTTCAAATACAGCCTGGGCCTGCCAAACAACAATGATGGCTGCAACCAAACAATAGCTAGGTGATGTGGCTCATGCCTGTAGTCCCAGCTACTTGGGAGGCGGAAGCAGGAGAATCGCTTGAGCTCAGGAGTTGGCGGTTGCTAAGAGCTGTGATGCCACAGCACTCTATCCGGGGTGACAGCTTGAGGCTCTGTCTCAAAAAAAAAAAAAAAAAAAACACAGCACAGGCCAGGCTCAGTGGTTCACACCTGTAGTCCCAACACTCTTGGAAGGCCAAGGTAAGAATGTCCCTTGAGCTCAGGAGTTGAGACCAACCTGAGTGAAAGTGAGATCCCCATATTTAGTATTTTTTTTTTCCAGTTTTTGCCCAGGACCAGATTTAACCCACCACCTCCCATATATGGGCTGGTGCCCTACTCCTTGAGCCACAGGCACTGCCCATATTCTTTATTTAATATTCTCTACTGAATATGAAAAAAATTAGCAGGGCATTGTGGCAGGTGCCTGTAGTGCCAGCTACTTGGGAGTCTGAGGCAAGAGAATCACTTGAGCCCAGGAGTTGGATGTTTCTGTGAGCTGTGACACCATGGCACTCTACACAGGGCAACATAGTGAGACTCTGTCTCAAAATTTAAAAAGGGACTTTTTCTTGAAATTGAGTAATCAGTGTCACCACAGCTATCTACATCAATCACGAAGAGTGACTAAATAGTTGTTTATATGTGATTTATATATGGGTTTTTTGCTTTTATATAGATCAGGAATTGTTAGTCACTTTTTCCTTCTCCTTGAAAAAATTAGTGTTTGTTTTATTGCCTCAGAATACAGAAAGCAAAGATAATGGGTTATAGTTGCTAAAACACTGGTAGGGAGGGTGGGTGAGTGGTGGGATGACACTATTAGTTTTTAATCTGAAATCTCTGGGTCTTCGAGGCTGGTGCTGGGTAGTTAAAGGAATTAGCCTTGGAGCTCAGGTTCTTTCTCAGCTCAGCTGGTGGGGGCCTTCTTTAGAGATGTGCTCAAAGAAAGATTCAAATAGCAAGCTCAATCCCTCTACTGCAGGTAGATACCAAATTTTTATTTATTTTTTATTTTTTTATTTTTATTTTTATTTTTTTTGAGACAGAGCCTCAAGCTATCACCCTGGATAGAGTACCATGGCATCACAGCTCACAGCAACCTCCAATTCCTGGGCTCAAGTGAGTCTCCTGCCTCCGCCTCTCGAGTAGCTGGGACTACAGGCGCCGGCCACAACACCCGGCCATTTTTTGGTTGCAGCCATCATTGTTGTTTGGTGGGCCCGGGCTGGATTCGAACCCACCACCTCAGGTGTACATGGCTGGCACCTTAGCCCGTTGAGCCACAGGCGCCGAGCCCAAATTTTTATTTTTTATTTTATTTTATTTTTGGATGGGTGTGGTGGCTCCTGCCTGTAACCCTAGTACTCTGGGAAGCCAAGGTAGGTGGATTGCTTGAGCTCAGGAGTTTGAGACCAGCCTGAACAACCCTGTCTCTACTAAAAATAGAAAAACTAGACCAGCTTTGTGCTGGGCCCCAGTAGTCCCAGCTACTCAGAAGGCTGAGGCAGAAGGATCACTTGAGCCCAGGAATTTGAGGTCACTGTGGGGTATGAGGCTATGGCACTGTACTGAGGGTGAGCAACTTTGTCCCCCCCAAATAAAAAATAAACATTTAGGCTGGGAGCTGTGGCTCACACCTATAATCTTGGCACTCTGGAAGGCCAAATTGTGTAGATTGCTTGAACTCAGGAGTTTGATACCAACCTGAGCAACAGTGAGACCCCATCTCTAAAAAATTAAAAAAAAAATTGTTTTTGTTTTTTTGGGGGGGGGGTAGGGTGGGGGTTCAAGACAGAGCATCACTCTCTTGCCCGGGCTCAAGTGCCGTGGCCTCAGCCTAGCTCACAGCAACTTAAACTCCTGGGCTCAAGTGATCCTCCTGCCTCAGCCTCCGAGTAGCTGGGACTACAGGTGTGCATTACCACATCTGGCTAATTTTTCTATTTTTAGATCTCGCTTTTGGTCAGTCTTGTTGAGTGGTTCTCAACCTTCCTAATGCCACGATCCATTAATACAGTTCCTGTGGGTTGCGACCCACAGGTTGAGAACCGGTGGTCTAGTCTCCCAAACTCAAGCAATCCTCTGGCCTGGGCACCCAAGAGTGCTAGGAGTATGGGTGTAAGCCCCTGTGCCCAGCCATGAAAGTGCTAAGATACACAAAAATCAAGAAAAGTTAGAGTATGAGGTTGCTGTGGGCTATGATGTCACGGCACTCTACTGAGGGCAACAAAGTGAGACTCTGTCTCAAAAATAACAAAAGAAAAAGAAAGGTATAATCCCCACCCCCCTTTTTTTTGGAAGGTACAATCCACTCTGGTAGGCCGAGGCGGGTGGATAGCTTGAACTCATGAGTCGGAGACCAGGCTGAGCACAAGCAAGACCCTCTGCCCCCACTCCCCATCTTTACTAAAATAGAGAAACAGAGGCAAGAGGATCACTTGAGCCCAGGAGTTGAAGTTGCTGTGAGCTATGATGTCAGAGTTCCCAGGGCAACAGGTTGAGATTTTGTCTCAAAAAAAGAAAAAAAAAAAAAAAAGATACAATCCTTGTAGAAGGATACAAACGAAGCCCTCCCAAGAATACTGAAAAGCCAAGCAAACTGAAACTTGAATGGCTGAATCAGAAAGTACATTGTTGATTATGTTTCTTGGAAGTGAAATAATGGACGGTAACACTGTTTCAAAACTTTCATAGTGACCTATGTACCCTAGTACACAAAAGACATTTGCTTACTTCCCTCCCTATTTCCTCTCATTTGAAAAAGATTTCCTTCTTGATCCGACCTTACACTGATGAGGGGAATTCAAAGGGGTAAACCTGGCACACTGTTAACCCCCTGAGTGTTATTGAACAAATGAAGCAATTAACAAACAAATTTGGGGCTCCGTGCCTGTGGCTCAATGGGCTAAGGCGCCAGCCACATACACCTGAACTGGCAGGTTCGAATCCAGCCTGGGCCCGCCAAACAACAATGACGGCTGCAACCAAAAAATGGCCGGGTGTTGTGGTGGGCGCCTGTCGTCCCAGCTACTTGGAAGGCAGAGGCAGGAGACTCGCTTTGTCTCCCTTGGTAGAGTGCTGTGGTGTCACAACTCACAGCAACCTCAAACTCTTGGGCTCAAACTCTCAGACAGACTGTTGGGACTACAGGCGTGAGCCACCACTCCTGGCCTTCGATCAACATAAATGTTAAGTGTGCTGTTGAAGTTTAACTGTGGATTAAGTGTGCCATGAGATTAAAAATGCTAAAACACTGGCCTGGTGTGATCCAAGAGACTGAGTCGAGAAAGGCAAAGAACTGACATTTTTTTATTTTGAGGCAGAGCCTCCAGCTGTCACCCTGGATAGAGTGCTGTCGCATCACAGCTCACAGCAACCTCCAATTCCTGGGCTCAAGAGAGTCTCTTGCCTCCGCCTCCCACGTAGCTGGGACTACAGCCGCCCACCACAATGCCTGGCCTTTTTTGGTTGTAGGCGGGCTGGATTCGAACCCGCCAGCTCAGGTGTACGTGGCTGGCGCCTTAGCCCGTTGAGCCACAGACGCAGAGCCATATTTTTTTATTTTTTGAGAGAGAGCCTCAAGCTGTCACCCTGGATAGAGCGCTATGGCATCACAGCTCACAGCAACCTCCAATTCCTGGGCTCAAGCGAGTCTCCTGCCTCCACCATCCAAGTAGCTGGGACTACAGGCGCCCGCTACAACATCCGGCCATTCTTTGGTTGCAGCCTTCATTGTTTGGAGGGCATGGGCTGGATTCGAACCCGCCAGCTCAGGTGTACATGACTGGCGCCTTAGCCCGTTGAGCCACAGGCGCTGAGCTAGAACTGACAATTCCTGAACACTCAGTATGTGCCAGGGGCTGGGCTGGGTGTTCTCCACTTCTCTACCTGTGCTCTTATTTGATCCTTGCATCAGCCTTATCAAGTTGTCCTTTTCTGATGCTCTTGACTAAGAAACTGAGGCTGAGAGAGGCTCAGAGATTTGCCCGAGATCTGCAGTGGCAAAGCGAGGATTCCGCCCAGATGGGTCGGCCGCGTTTGTACTTTCTCTCTTGTATCGCTTGACTTTTCAGACTTCAGTTTGATTGCAGTTATAGAAGGTGAGGCTGCTATTTCAGAGCAGGAGGTTGTTCAGCCTGGAACCGCACAGAGGAAAAGATCATCTAGAGCAGTGCTGACCACATAGAAATATAACAGGAAACACATTTGTAATAATTTCACATTTTCTAGTAGCTACTGTTGAAAACAGTAAAGAAACAAGTGAAACTAATCCTTTTTTTTTTTTTTTTGTAGAGACAGAGTCTCACTTTTATCGCCCTGGGTAGAGTGCCGCGGTGTCACAGCTCACAGCAACCTCCAGCTCCTGGGCTTAAGCGATTCTCTTGCCTCAGCCTCCCAAGTAGCTGGGACTACAGGTGCCCGCCACAGCACCCGGCTATTTTTTTTGTTTTTTGCAGTTCGGCCGAGGCCGGGCTTGAACCCGCCACCTTCGGTATATGGGGCCGGCGCCCTACTCGCTGAGCCACAGGGGCCGCCCGTGAAACTAATCCTTTAAACTTTCATTGTAAAGGTGTATAAAGGCTGGGTGCAGTAGCTTGTGCCTCTAACCCTAGCACTCTGGGATGCTGAGACAAGTGGATTGCCTGAGCTCAGGAGTTCAAGACCAGCCTGAGCAAGAGTGAGAAAAATAAACTGGCAGGAGTTTGTAGTCCCAGCTATTTAGGAGACTGAAGCAGGAGGATCTCTTGAGGCCAGGAGTTTGAGGTTGCAGTGAGCTATGATGCCACAGCACTCTATCCAGGGTGACTGAGTGAGACTCTGCCTCAAAAAGGCTTATAGAGTTACAGGAATTTGCAAAGACAGGCAGAGAGAGCCTATGTCCCCTGCTTTAACCACTGTCTCACAATGATAATATTGCACATAATTATAATATCAAAACTGGGAAATTGGGCCCGGCTCCTGTAGCTCAGTGAGTAGGGCGCCAGCCACATACATCGAAGTTGGTAGGTTGGAGCCCGGCCCAGGCCTACTAAAATAGCAATGACAACTGCAACCAAAAAATAGCCTGGCGTTGTGGCGGCCGCCTATAGTCCCAGCTACTTGGGAGGCGGAGGCAGGAGACTCGCTTGGAGGCAGGAACCTCCAATTCCTTGGCTCAAGCGAGTCTCCTGCCTCCGCCTCCCAAGTAGCTGGGACTACAGGCGCCCGCCACAATGCCAGGAGGCTGAGGCAAGAGAATCGCTGAAGCCCAGGAGTTGGAGGTTGCTGTGAGCTGTGACGCTACGGCACTGTACCCACGGCGACAGCTTGAGGCTCTGTCTCAAAAAAAAAAAACCTGGGAAATTGGCATTAATACAATCTACAAACCTTATTCAGATTTCACCAAATTTGCTTGTTATAGAACTAGTTTATCACCCAACCCAAAGATTTTACATTTCTTTACCTGGCTCCACGCCTTAACCACCCTTGTGCAATAAACAGACAAGGTACTTAACAGATAACCAACTGAATAAAACAGCTTTGCCTTTCCCACCGTGTTTCTCTCCGAAGGACACTTGCCTTTGAATTTAAGATACACCCAGATAATCCAGAATAATCTCACCTCCAGATCCCTAGGTTCTCCATCTGCAATGGCCCCGAGACAGGTCTGTGGCTGGCAGGTGTGGCCGGAGCCCTGTGGATGATGCAGAGACGGAAGGGATACAGTAGGAAATGGCAGGGAGGAAGAGTAGGAAGAAATGCATAATTTTTGGAATTCCGGTGGATAAATAGCTTAACTGGGGCTTGGAATCAAAGTATCGGGAGGGGTCTATTACTGACCGTAAAGTTAGTTGATGAACATGAACTTAATGTCAGGAGCGATAAATGATCTTGACATCTATTCTAAGTCATGGAAAATCCGAGTGAACCGTCTTTATCCTAATCCTAGATTTTGCCTTTCTTTCTTTACTTTTCTTTTTTTTTTTTTTTCTGATTTTTTTTTATAATTTTATTGAATCATAATTCTGTACATTGGTGCAATCATAGGGCACGATTCATACACATTCAGAAATGTTTTGATCGTACTGTTACAGATAGCCTTCATGGCATTTTCTCGATCACTATATCTTTCTTTACTTTTCTTTCCTCTCCTTCTCTTTCTCTCCCTCTCCCTCCCTACATCTCTCTCTCCCTTCCTTCCTTCCTTCCTTTTTTTTGAGACGGAGTCTCCCCCTATGGCCTGGGCTAGAGTGCCATGACCTCAGCCTAGCTCACTTGCAATCTGAAACTCCCTAGTTCAGGGAAGGCTGCGCTGGCTCACACCTGTAATTCCAGCACTTTGGGAGGCTGAGGCAGGTGGATTGCCTGAACTCACAGGTTTGAGACCAGCCTGAGCAAGAGCGAGACCCCCATCTCTAAAAATAGCTGGGCATTGTGGCAGGCATCTGTAGTTTCAGCTATTCGGGAGGCTGAGGCAAGAGGATTGCTTGAGACCAAGAATTCGAGGTTGCTCTGAGCTATGACACCATAGCACTCTACTGAAGGTGAAAAAGTGAGCCTCTATCTCAAAAAAACAAATAAAAAGCCTCTCCCTGGTTCAATCAATCCTCCTGCCTCAACCTCCTGAGTAGCTGGGACTACAGGCTCCTGCCACAATGCCCAGCTTATTTTTCTATTTTTTTTTTTTTTTTGAGACAGAGCCTCAAGCTGTCACCCTGGATAAGAGTGCTGTGGCATCATAGCTCACAGCAACCTCCAATTCCTTGGCTCAAGCGAGTCTCCTGCCTCAGCCTCCCAAGTAGCTGGGACTACAGGCGCCCACCACAATACCAGGCCATTTTTTGTTTGCAGCTGTCATTGTTTGGCGGGCCCGGGCCGGATTCGAACTGACCAGCTCAGGTGTATGTGGCTGGCACCTTAGCCCTTCAGCCACAGGCGTGAAGCCTTATTTTTCTATTTTTA
>CAUYON010149712.1:0-11307 GCA_963573935.1 Arctocebus calabarensis
AGGGACTGTATTCATTTGTTTCCTGGCCAAGGAACCCATACAGCTATATATACCCTGAGACTAAAGGCCTAAAGGAGGAGATGGGGAAAGACTGGGAGAGAAACGGAGAGAGCTTCTCTCTCCCCACTAGAATTTTCTCCCTCTAACAGATGTCTTAATGTTTTCTGTATTCTTTTCTTTCTTTTCTGTGAATAAATTCTGTCTTACAAAAATTAAAAAAAAAAAAAAAAGGTTTCCCTTTAATATGCCAATTTCCTTTCTTGGGGACAAATATATAGTAGTGGGATTGCTGGACTATGTGGTAGTTCTACCAGATAGAACTTTATTGTTTTAAGAAATCTTCATACATACTAGGAGATCAAGGATATTCAAATGGCAACAGAGGAGGTCAAATTCTCACTCTTTGGGGATGACATGATCTTATTCCTAGAAAATCTCAGAGACTCAACTACAAAGCTCTTAAGAAATGTAGTAAGGATCAAGAAATATAGTAATGTCTTGGGTTACAAAATCAATGTGCACAAATCAGTTATAGGAATAATGCTACAAAGAAAATGGCAGTTTTGTGCTGTAATTGGATGGGTGGGGGGGGAGGTTGGGTGGAGGGTGAGTATTTGGTGGGTCCACACTTACCGTGCATCTTACAAGGGTGCAGGTGAAACTTACTAAATGTAGAATGTCTGTACACAATAACTCAGAGAATGCCATGAAAGCTATGTCAACCAGTTCGATGAAATATTTCAAACTGTATATAAAACCAGCACTTTGTACCCTCTGATTGCATTTATGTATACAACATAATTTATGTTTAAATTGTGATTTAATTTATAATGATTTAATTTTTAAAAAAAAAGAAAAGAAAAGAAAACGGCAGTTTTTCTGAGGGAAGTGAAAGTGTCATTGATAAAGAGAGGCCAGGGCAGCTGATATAAGCAGAACTGATAAAAATATTGTAAAAATTCATCAAATTGTGCATCAAAATTGTCAGCTGACTGTGAGAAGCCTAGCAGACCAAGTAAACATCAGTAGGGAAAGAGTCAAAAAAATCTTAACTGAAAATCTTGGCCTGAGAAAGGTGTGGCTTTTGCATCGTGACCATGTACCAGCTCAGGAACCTCCCTATGCTAGTCTGAGGGCCTGTATAAAGGGGCTCTCCCTTGGCTAGGATTGCAGGATTCTATAGTGGGAATGTGGGCTGCCGGGGTGGGGGGTGTCTTTCACTCACCCTTTGTCCCCACTAAGGATCTTCTTCAAGCTCCCCACCAATCACAGCTGAACCTTCATTCCTTCTCCTTCCATGTTTTAGATGTTGCCTATAACTTCACTGTTGAATCCCAGCGTTTTCTCTTAGATGCTTTTTGTTTCTTCTTTGTGCAGAAGGTGAATACTAGATGTCTCTAGTCAGACATCTCGAAGCTCCCTCATAAAGTTGAGGTTAAAGGCTGATAAAAATGTACACTCAAGTGACTGATAGTAGTCTGCAAGAACTGGGTCACCATGGATATGCAAAAACTAATTTTAAAATATGTAAGAAATAGGATGGACAGAACTCAATATCATGAGGGGCAAGGTGTTAAGGATGAAGCCCACGTTTCTTGATTATGCAAATGGAAGATGACTGGGCCATCCATTAAGATAGGCATGGCTGAAGGAAGAGCTGTCTTCTGGGGACAATTGTTGCACTCAGTGATGGACTTATTTTGTTTGTGGTCCTTTGCAGATTCAGGTTCCTGCATATCCAGTGGTCAGGTACAGGTACAAATACATATATGACAGAGGTCTGGGCAGGAAATGAAGATCTGGGAACTACCAACTCATAAAGAGTAATTTAAAACAAAGGCAATGGTTAAGATTTTCCAAAGACAATCTACCTATAGGAATAAGATGGCTAAGGGTACATGCTCGAGGAACAATCCATGAGGCAACCAGCTTCAGTTATTTGGAAAAATCACATGCTTGTTTTTTTTAAAGGGTGTTCCTTACAGAAAGGATCCTCTAGAGATCAAAATTGAAAATAAAAATTTAGTTCTCTTTGTACATTGGTCTAATTAATGATACTACATTTTGAAAAATCTCTTTTTGGGGATACAGAGGTTAAAAATAATGCAGAATTCTAAGCTATAACATGAATCCTCAATTAAATACATGTGACACCTTTTAGAAGTTAAATAACCTTGCTGAGGCCCAATTTTCTCTTTTATGAAAGAGAAAAAAAAGGCCTAACTCAAAGAATAGCTGTGAAGAGTAAATGTTTTTCCAATTGGCAGAACTAGAATAACTTACCATAGTATTTGATATGTAACAGGAGTTAAATAAATATTATCTACCATTCTTTTCACTAAGTATCCAGATAGGCCAAATGAATTAATAAAATATATATACTCTATGCATATTCATACATACAGACAAAAAATGTTTATATATGTATGTATATATACACACATAATGTGCATATACACACACACATATGTGCATATAAACAAAAATTTGTATCTAGTTATTTTATACATATCTACATATACAAATTTTGAAATTAAATTCAATACAATTTGTTGAATCAGTTTCCCCCAAAATGATGAATTTTTACTCTAACTTCTAAAGGGAAATTGTCTATTTATATTCAGGGTTGACTTGGTTTCATGTAGCATAATACAGAGTCAATTTTTACGGTTCATCAACTTGACCATTGGGTAAGCCAAATCACCCATTAAAATACCATGGTCTGGTTATTAAAATTGAATAGATATGGCTCAACTAAAAATTAAATAAAACTACATTCCGTAATATATAATTGGATTTGGTATTTTGCATTCTGATTATTTTGCCTTAGGATTGAGATTGATATCACTGACAAATGAATATATCTACCATTCAATTTAAAATGCTTAAAAATAAAAAATACATTATTTTGCTCATGCTTAGTCAATTCAGGATAATACTTACAAGAAGATTTTAAATGTAGGATTAACTCAGGTTAAAAGTTCACTGCTTCTCAATGACCCAAATCTTCAAGTTGAGGAAGCCATTTCCACAAAAGATACTAGATAGTTATTCTCAAAACTTTCTGTTGATAGAGCAATTGGAAGTTATGATGCTCTACAAAACAATATAAATTACAAAATGTAAGAATAATTAAATACATTATTCTTATGTAATCAATGCCATCTTATATGAGTAGGAGATAGCATGACCTTGATAAGGTCACAAGCTCTGAAATCAGACTGCATTTCACAAATGGAGAAATGGAGACAGATAAATCAAGCTCCTTAACCAAGGTCATACAATTATAAAATGACAAAGTCAAAAATTCACATCCAAGCAATATTAAAGGCAACTCTGTAAAAGACTGGCTATAAGATCTAATAGGTCAAAGAAAGTTTTTAGCACGATAGCCAGCTATTGAGCCTTTACTAATATAGATATTGTACCTGCTAATATTTAAAGAAAAAAGGAAGGAGAAAAATTCCAAGTGAGGAAATTCTATTTGCTACATGAATTTTTCTGAAATTTGTATTTTTTTTCTCTCTTTTTTAAATTTCAAAATACAAAGGGGATAAAAATGTTGTTAGGTACGTGGATCAATTTTGTAATGCTTGAGTCATGGATAAGGTGTGTCCATCACCCAAGAGGTGTTCCTAGTACTAGCTATGTAGTCTTTCACCCTTGACCGCTCCTCCCTCTCCCCTGCTTGACTTTCACAGAGTTTTACTTCTCTCAGTTCACATATGTGCTTATTAGTTAGTTCAAGTTTAATAGTGAGGACATGTGGTATTTGTGTTTCTATTCTTGAGATATTTCACCTAAAATAATGGTCCCCAGCACTAATCAAACTGTTGCAAAAGGCAGTAAAATGAGTAATTCATCCTTTTTTATGGCTAAGTGGTACTCTACAGGATACATGTACCACATTTTATTAATCCACTCATGAATTGATGCACATTTGGGTTGATGTCACATCTTCATAGTTGTGAATTGAACTACAATAAACATTCAAGTGCAAGTATCTTTTTATAAAAATGACTTTTTCCCTTTGTATAGATATCTAGTAGTCAGATTGCTAGAACACACAGTAGGTCTACTTTTAGTTCTTTGAGAAATCTCCAAATTTTCCCTTAGAAATGTACTACATTTACAGTCCCACTAACAGTGTATAAATTTTACTTTCTCTCTGCATTCATGCCAGAATCTGATGTTTTGGTGCTTTTTATTAATATTAAAATGAGCTAATACCAGGGGTGGAGTAGGGAAATGAGGGAGCAGGGACAGGGAAGGAGGAAATGGGGTCATGATGTATGGTACACATCTTGGGGGTGGGACACAAATATAAGAGACACTTTAAACAAATGCAATCAACGCAACTTATTTCTTTGTACCCTCAATGAATCCTTCCCTCCCACCTGAAAAAGTGTTTGTAACTAGAGTGATATCTCATTGTGCTTTTAATTTGTATTTCCCTGATGATTAGTGATATTGAACATTTTTTCATACGTTTAATGGACATTTGTCTATCTTTTTTTGAAAAGTTTCTGCTCATGTCTTTTTCCCAATTTTAATGAGTTTTTTTTTTGTTTTTATTACTGATTGGCTTGTGTTCATTGTAAATTCTGTTTATTAGCTATTTTCTCCCATTCTATAGGTTGTCTATTTACTCTTTTGATTATTTTCTTATCTATGTAGAAGCTTTATATGTAATCAAATCCCATTTATTTGTTTTTTGTTGTTGCTTTGATTGCCTTTGGGGTCTTAGTCATAAATTCTTTCCTAGGCTGATATCTAGAAGAGTTTCTCCTATATTTTCCTCTAGAATTCTGATGGTTTCATGTCTTATACTTAAGTGTTTTATCTATTTTGAATTAATTTTTTTGAGTGATAAGAAATATGAATCCTGTTTCATTCTTCTTCATGTGGCTATCCAGTTTTCCCAGCACCATTTATTTATTAAAGAGAACTTCTTTTCCCCTGTGTACTTTGTGGTCTGCTTTGCCAAAAATCAGTTTGCTGTAGATAGGTGGTTTTATATCTGGGTTCTCTATTCTTTTCCAATGGTATATACCTCTATTTTTTGTAGCATTACTATGCTGCTTTGGTTACAATAGCCTTGTAGTATAGTTTGAAGTCTGATAATGTAATGCCTCCAAATTTGTTCTTTTTGCTTAATATTTCTTTGGTTATTTTGGTTCTTTTCTGCTTCTCAGCATATAATTATTATTTCTAGGTCTCTGAAGAATGACATTGGTATTTTGATGGTAATTGCATTAAATCTGTAAATTATTTAGGGGTGTATGCAATTTTAAGAATGTTGATTTTGCTGATCCATGAGCATGATGCATTTTTCCATTTCTTTGTTTCTGCTGTCATTTCTTTCTTCAGAGTTTCATAGTTCTCTTTGTAAGGATCTCTTGTTTCCTGGGATATACATATTTCTAGGCATTTCATTTTCTTTATAACTATTATGAATGGTATTAAGCCTTTGATTTGATTCTCAGATTGACTGTCATTAGTATATAAAAATTCTACTGATTTATTTACATATATTCCTTTTGTATCCTGGTACTTTGATGAATTTGTTTACCAGTACCAGGAGTATCTTTTTGGACTCTTCTATGTACAAAATCATATCATCAGCAAGGAGTAATAATTTGACCTCCTCATTTCTGATTTGAATATCTCTTATTTCTTTCTCTTGCCTGATTGCTCTGGCTGGGACTTCTAGTACTATGTTGAATAGAAGTGGACACCCTTGTCTTGTTCTACTTCTTAGGAGAAATGCTTTTAATTTTTGCCCACTCAGCATGATGTTGCCTATGGATCTGGCATATATGGGTTTTCTAATTTTGAGATATATTCCTTCTATACCTGGTTCATTTATGGCTTTTTTCATGAAAGATAATATGTTTTTTATAATGCTTTTCCTGCATCACTTGAGATGGTCATATGGTCTTTGTTGTTTCTTCTGTTTATGTAAGGAGTCACATTTATTGATTTATGTATGTTGACCCAACCTTGCATCCCTGGGATTAACCATGGTAGTTTAGTTTTTTTTTATATGCTGTTGAATTCAGTTTACTAGTATTTTATTGAATATTCTTGCATCTATATCCATAAGGGTACTGGTCTATTGTTTTTCTTTTTTGTTATGTCTTCCTGGCTTTAGTCAATGACAGAATGATATTTTGTTGCATTTTCATATGTGGTTACCAGCATAGAAAATATTTGTTGTTTTTCTGAAAACTTGGGTTCTAGAAGAAAACTACATGGAATTTGAATCAGAAAACTACATTCAATAGCTGTGTGACCTTGACAAATTACATAATCTCTCTTTGCTTCAGTCATAAAATGAGGATCTTTAAAATACTAACCTGAAGATAATTAAGAGAGCAAATAAAGTTGTGTGTACAATAGTGCCTGAATTTAGTAAAGATTCAATACCATCTATTGCTAGTATCATTATTTCCAGAGGACTCCCAGTATAATGAAGAGTTGTTGTAAATTCAAAGATGAAAAAGAATTGTTTTCATATATTACATATATGTATGATACATATATACATACACGTACATACAAAATCAGGGACAAGGAATGTAGTTTAAAAGTCAGGCTACTTTTATATTTATCAAATTATTCTTTAAGGACTATTCTAACTCTTTTTTGCATGGATTATAATCCTTACCAGTACAAATGATATTTTAAAGAAAGGAATGAAATTTCAATTATTTTCTAACCTAAAAAGTCAAAATAATATACTAGTGCTTTGCGTACACCCTACCAGGACCTCTTTTGTTCCAGTTCTTCATATGTCGTATTCACGTGTCATGTGTGATATTTATGCTTGAATGCCATCTTCTCAGAGGGAATACCTCTCCCCAGCTAAGAAAAAGTCTCCCTTTTTTAAATTTGCAATCAAACCACTATCCTGTTTACTAATATTTCTCCATAAGACAAATAACAGCATGCAATTATTTGGGGTTTTTTTCCTACCTCTCTTGCTAGAACAAAAATTCAATTAGGAGTGGAAATTCTCTATATTGTGTTCATTCATTAGTTGCCTAACCCAGAATTTTGTATGTATTGGCATTTCAGAAATATTCATTGATTAAATTAATAAAGGACACAATGTTTCTATATTCCACTCCCATTTGGTGCTTCATCTTCAGAAAGATCCAATAATTTGGCCCTGAATTCATAAAATACTAGCTCTGGATATTTTTGTTTAGCCCATGTGGGCTTCCTTAAGAGATCTGCAGGGGATTTAGTGACTCAAATGAGTGGGATAGGGGAGGCTTAAGAGGGCATACAGAAAAGGCTCCTTTGGGGACCAGGGGGAGGTCCAAGCGGTTGTGTGGACACATAGGGAAGTTCAGATAAAAGTCCACAGGAACTGGGGATAATCAGAGCTAATATTAGCTCTTGCCTGATCCTGAAATAGATTCTTAAGTGGTCTCTTTGTCTCACATTCCTGTAGGTTACCAGATTTCTGAAATAGAAATCTCACCAAGTTCGCTTTCTTGGGACTCTACAATGGCTCCACAGGTTTTCAGAACAAAGAACAAAGCTTGTGTCAGAAACATCAGGGTGGACTTTCTTTCTCAGGCTACACAACTTCTACTCTTTCTTTCACAGCTTCTCCACGGATTGAGAATCATTATGGTGGATGCATTGAGTGAGAGATGTACAATTCCAAGAACATCCCACTCTCTCCCATGTATCTGTACCTTTGCACATAACTGTTCTTTCACCTGGAATAGTCATACTTATTTTTTCAAAATTTGTTTTAGTCCTTCATATTCAGAATGGAATACTTGACATAGATGTTCTCCATGCAGCTTCCAGATATACTTCCTCTTTCTTCTTCAAAATTAGCCTTTTCATATGAATTGGATGAAAAACACACACAAAGACTCTGGTACTTTCACTTAATAAGCACAAGGCTTCCTAAAAAGAGGAGCCAAAAATTCATATTCAGGAATAAAAACATTCTCCTAGCTACAACAAAATCTATACCACTTCCCTGATTATCAACTGAGACAGCATTTTAAAATTATTATGGAGAGTATTATTATTTCCCTTCTTAAAATATCATGCTTTCTAATTAAGCCCTGAGGCCTCTTAATGCAATTTCCACTGTAGTCATCTATCCTGTGATAACCACTTACTAGTAAATATGTACCCCAAAAATATAAAAAACATGGAAGTTAATATTACTGTTATCATTTCCACTGTTCTGTGTTTTATTAAGTGATTTCAGACTTTTAGATAGGATATTCTTATGTGGTTTCCGCAGGAGAGTGAAAGCCATTATAAGGACTCAAGTAAGCCTTCAGTTATTGAGGTTATTCAGTTATCAAGGAATCAAAATATAAGCCACTGTGTATATGAGCCATAAAACTGGAGAGGGAGAAGAGGAAGAGAAAAAAATGAATACATGGAGTGTTGTGTGTGTGTGTGTGGGGGGGTGTTTCTAAATTATATATTTGAATTGTATTAATATTAAAACTGGACAAAAATTGCATAGACTCACATGCACACAGAGTATATTCTTGCTATTCATGTTTTGCCATAGTTGACCCAGACACTGAATTAGCAAATACTGAACCTTTGTTCCTAGGGATAATACAAGGTTAAATTCTCACAAGGCTCTTGCCACACATTTCAGCAACTGTTCAACATGTAACCTCGTTTTATGTACATTTATGTTTAAGGACATATTTAATATATTTTGTTGATTCATTAACATCAAATGCACAACCAATGGCCTTGTCATTCATGCCCAAAGGAAGCTTATCTAACCCACATATTTTCTCTGTGAGGCAAAGCAGAGCCTTCTTGCACTTAAAACACCAGAAAGTACTTCAGTATTAGGCTTTGGGGTTATTTTAAACAGCAGTCACCAATAAACTGCACAAACAATGCATGCAAAAGTCTGCCATTTATAGACCTGAAAAAGGATAGCTGCTTACAGTATGAAACATGAAATAAGAAGGCAAAGTATCATCTTGGTCAATCTCAGCTGGGAATGTGTGCACATTAGGAAAATAAAATTGTTCACAGCTTTGCAGAGATACACATCCACAAGTGACCTGAAAAACACCCCTGATTTGGGGTCGCAAATAAACTTTAGGGAGTATTTGAATTTGCAGATACAAAATCATGAATAAGGAGGCCTGTTCCATTTTAAATTGCACATGAACTTTACGGACACCCTGTATATACATATATGTAAGGAATAGTATACAATAATAAAAATCTCTGTGTGAATGAATCTGCAGGGTCAATGTTCTTCTTGCATCCTATTTTCCTGTCACATAAGAGGAGCTAAGAAGTGTAATTAAAAGAAAGAATAGGAACCTATATGCCTTTCCCAGGTAATCATTATCTAATCGTGGTCCTTGAAATGGTGGCTAGAGGCTTTTTCAGAGAAAATAAGTTTCTATTATTTCATCCTCTTTTAAAATTTAAACATTATTTCATTTTTTAATGATAAAGGCATATATTATCCTAGATAGAAATATGGAAACATTTAAGAAGGATAAATTATAGATCACTACTATGTATATGGTGACATAAAGGCCATTACAAATGTGACGTGCTTCTTCCCAGTGTTTTTATTTATTTATTTATTTATTTTTGTAGAGACAGAGTCTCACTTTATTGCCCTGGGTAGAGTGCCGTGGCGTCACACTGCTCACAGCAACCTCCAGCTCTTGGGCTCAAGTGATTCTCTTGCCTCAGCTTCCCTAGTAGCTGGGACTACAGGTGCCTGCCACAGCGCCCGGCTATTTTTTTGTTTTGCAGTTCGGCCGAGGCCAGGCTTGAACCCGCCACCTTCGGTATATGGGGCCGGCGCCCTACTCGCTGAGCCACAGGAGCCACCCCCCAGTGTTTTTAAATAAATTGCATAGTTCAGTCTATAAGCATCTTTAAAAACAAACTTGGAATTATAGTGTTTTCTATCTTGCTTCTCTTTTTTTATTAATGCTATAGTAATATCCCCCTCACCATTATATTTCAGCTTTAGATTACTGTGGATCTCTCTTTTCAAAGAGACAGGCCTATCTAAGGTCACTAAACGCACTCCAGATTCAGCAATTTGCTGTCTTTGCTGAATAAATGCATATGACGGCCTCTACTGGGGAGACTTAGAAAAAAACATGAAGACTGTACTGCTTGATTTTTTTCTTTAATTTTTGTATTCCTTGAGAGATTCTCACTTAGCTAAAAAAAGGAATCATTTCCAAAGGTGTGAGGAAGCTTACACTAAAATAGATTGCCTATATCATAATTGACCTTTGCGTAAATGCATGCATTTCATAGCAATTCAACTCAATCAAATTTCCCAGGAAGACTTATGCACACAATTTCAACACCAGAATTACAGTTTTAAAATGAACATTTTAGCAACTCTCCAAAAGCCAAGAAGTTCAGTCTCCATGTTCAAGCTCTCATAGCATTATTGTTTTTCAATACAATGAGAGTTAATATGGACTTTTCTGTCTTTGTGAATTACGAAAGGTATTCTAGGATGGAAGAAAGGGGCAATTTTCACTCTTGTTCTCTTAGGTATTGCATGATTATCTTCAAACAGGCAATTTCCAAGCAAACTTACCCAACTAAAAAAATATTTAATACTATCATAGCAAAATTGTCAGATAACTTCAACTGATAACTAAAATTTTTCTTTTCTAGTGTTTTATTCTTTATGCTAACAAGAGGAAACTATATAGTTCCAAATCCAAGAAAATTGAGATAATTATGAATAATTAAGAGAACTGAGTCCATTTTTTAAAATACCATAACACATATAGTAGCATAATTTGTTTCATTATGTGAAACGAATTAATGAACTAACTTATAAGAAAGTGTTATAAAGAAAAAAATTAATATGTCACATACTGACATATTCTGCATTCTTTGAATACTTCTAAATTGCCATGTAGTCATTAGTTAATTGTTGAAATTAAGCTAATTTTAGGCTGTTAATCCCAAAATATATTCAAAAAGTTAATCATTAAAAGTTATTTACATATTTAAATAGATTAAATTAACATGGGAGCCATTTTTATTAACTATAAATTAAAACAGATGTTATTTCTGATCCTCCAAAAATGAAAAATAGTATTTCCCTTGCATTTTAAAATATTTAAAATCTCGGGGCGGCTCCTGTGGCTCAGCGAGTAGGGCGCCGGCCCCATATACCGAAGGTGGCAGGTTCAAGCCCGGCCTCGGCGAACTGCAAAACAAAAAAATAGCTGGGCGCAGTGGCAGGCGCCTGTAGTCCCAGCTACTAGGGAGGCTGAGGCAAGAGAATCG
>CAUYON010149713.1:0-10515 GCA_963573935.1 Arctocebus calabarensis
ATATTCATTAAGGATTTTTTGAATTTCTGAGGGGTCTGTTTCCTTCCTTAAATCTACTCTCCTTCCCTTGCACTCCCCAACTACAGAATCATTGATGCAATAAAATACCTAATGCCTTAAAATGTAGTTCAGAAAGACAAATATATTTGTGTTAAATTCAGGACATTGTTAAGATAAATCTGCTCCCTATTTCATAGTCAAGCACTGAACAGCCTCTTTATGATAGGTATTAACAAGATGAAAATAATTAGCATGGGAACCATACAGATATTGTTTAGGGAAAAAAAGCACAAGCCAGATAAAGAATCCAGTCTGAAAAAATAAAATAAAATCCAAATAACAGAGAACATTTTCCCATTATAATGAAATTTAATAAAAAACAAACAAATTTATCACAATGAGAACCTAAAGAACAGATGTTAAAGCAATAGAACAGTAACTTCCACTTCTAGCCACAGTGAAGACACAGGAACCAGATTTACCCTCCCACATGAAATAACAACAACAACAAAAACAAAAAGAGAATAAAATAGATGAAACAACAGTTAGTAAGATACAGGACAAGCAACAAAGGACAATGATTCCCAAAAGATGGGAACAAATAAAATAAACCTTACAATTGCCCCCAGGCACTGGCTAGAGAGGGTTTCAAGACTGCAACACATGCAAGAGCTCATGGGGTTTCTGTTCCTACCAGTTAAAATTACAAAGCATTAATTAAACTACTTAGGCTCGGCGCCTGTGGCTCAATGGGCTAAGGCGCCAACCATGTACACCTGAGCTGGTCAGTTCGAATCCAGCCCCCCCACCCGCCAAGCAACAATGATGACTGCAACCAAAAAAAATGGCCCGGCGTTGTGGAGAGCGCCTGCAGTTCCAGCTACTTGGGAGGCAGAGGCAAGAGACTCACTTCAGCCCAGGAATTGGAGGTTGTTGTGAGCTGTGATGCCACGGCACTCTATCCAGGGTGACAGCTTGAGGCTCTGTCTCAATAAATAAATAAATAAATAAACAAACAAACAAACTACTTAAGGCTCAGCGCCTGTGGCTCAACGGGCTAAGGCACCAGCCACGTACACCTGAACTGGCAGGTTCGAATCCAGCCCGGGCCCGCCAAACAACAATGACAGCTGCAACCAAAAAATGGCCGGGCATTGTGGCGGGCGCCTGTAGTCTCAGCTACTTGGGAGGCAGAGGCAGGAGACTCGCTTGAGCCCAGGAATTGGAGATTGCTGTAAGCTGTGATGCAACAGCACTCTATCTAGGGTGACAGCTTTAGGCTCTGTCTCAAAAAAATAAAAATAAATAAAAATAAACTACTTAAAAGAATTTTGGTTCGTTAGTTGGGAAAAATTAGTTTAGGACTAACTGAACATTTCTCTGGTCATACCTAACAAAGTTTAAAGTAAGGCATGAAAGAATTACGTTTCTTAGAAACTGTAGCATCCCACAACAGAGATCAATAATACATATATATGAATACAAAACTACCCAGTACTTAATGAGTTAAAATTCAAAATGTCTAGCAACCAATCAAAAATTGCCAGAGAAGCAAGGAAAAAAATCAATAATAAAGAGAAAAATTAATTAATAATTAATCAAACCTTAGAACTGGTACAATAATAGAATTAGTATATAAGAACATGAAAGAAGCAAGTATAAGTGCATTTTATGGGTTCAGGAAACTGAGGTAAAGAGACATGAAAACTAGTGATATAAAAAAGGATCCAAGTCAAACTTCTAGAGATGAAAACTTTAACATCTGAGATGAAAAAGACATTAGATGAGATTAACAACAAATAAATTATCACAAGGGAGGGCAGCGCCTATGGCTCAGTGAGTAGGGCATCGTCCCATATAACGAGGGTGGTGGGTTTGAACCCTGCCCTGGCCAAACTGCAACAAAAAATAGCCGGGCATTGTGGTGGGTGCCTGTAGTCCCAGCTACTCAGGAGGCTGAGGCAAGAGAATCACCTAAACCCAAGAGTTGGAGGTTGCTGTGAGCTGTGAGGCCACTACTGAGGGCAACAAGGTGAGACTCTGTCTCTTAAAAAATAACAAATTATCACAAGGGGAAAAAAAAAACTCTTTGTAAACTTTAAAATGTAGCAATAGAAACAAGCCATACTTAAACATGAAGCAGTAAAACTTTAAAAAAATAAATAAATAAAACATGACTAAGCTGTAGGATAACTCAAGCAACCTAATAGATGGTCATTAGAGTCTGATAAAGAGCTAGAGGGGAAATATTTAAAGAATGAGTAAAGATTAAAACATTCACAAATTTGAAAAAAAAAGTCAATAAGCACAAAGATCCAAGAAGCTCAACAAATCTCGAGCACAAAAAACATGAAAAAAAAAATCATACACTAAGAAACATGATAGTAAAATCACTTAAAATCAGTTATAAAGAGAATTTTTTTTTAATTATGGAGGTTCAAATGTTTTCGGTTACATAGATTGCTTGATTCAGGGTTACAGTTGTGTCCATCACACTGTTAGTGTACTTGTTAGGTATGATTTCACCCCCCACCTCCCTCCCACTTTTTGATTTCTGTTAAGTTTTACTTCCCTCTATATATATCAGTGCTGATTGGTTACTTCTAATTTAATAGTACATGTGATTTTTGGTTTTCCATGCTTTAGATATTTCACTTATGATTATGGTCTCCAGTTCCATCCTAATTGTTGCAAAGGGAATTAAGGGTTAATTCATCATTCTTCGTGGCTGAATAGTATTCTTGTATTTGTGTGTGTGTGTGCGCATGTGTTTGTGTTATATACCACATTTTTTTTTGTTAACGGGCACTTGGGTTGATTCCACATCTTTGCAGTTGTAAATCATGTGGCAATAAACATTTAAATGCAAGTGTCTTTTTGATAAAATGACTTATTTTCCTTTGCGTAAACACCCACTAGTAGTATTGTTGGATTAAATGGTAAATCTATTTTTAGTTCTTTGAGTCACCTCCATACTATTTTTCACATAAATTGTACTAGTTTGCAGTTCCACCAGCAGGTATAAGTGTTTTTTCTCTCTACACTCAAGCCAGCATATATTATTTTTGTACTTTTTGATGAAAGCCATTTTATCTGAGATTAGGTGATATTTCATCATGTTTTGATTTGCATTTCCCTGATGTTTAGCTATATGAAGCATTTTTCAGTTGTTTATTGGCCATTAGTCCATCTGTTGTACACTTTTTAATGGGGTTGATTATTTTTTGCTGATTTGCTGGAGTTCTTTGTAGATTATGGTTATTAGCCTTTTATCAAATGTATACTATGCAATTATTTTCTCCTGTTCTCTAGGTTGACTATTTGCTCTGTTGATTTTTTTCCCTTGGGTGTGCAGAAGCTTTTAAATTTAATCAAGAAGTCTTTCTTTCTTTTTCTTTCTTTCTTTCTTTCTTTCTTTCTTTCTTTCTTTCTTTCTTTCTTTTTTTCTTTCTTTCTTTTGCTGTAATTGTTATTGGGATCTTCTTCATAAATTTTCTTTGCCTAGGCCAATATCTAGAAGAGTTTTTCCAACATTTTCTTTGAGAATTCTTATGGTGTCATGCCTTACATTAAAGCCTATTATTCATCTTGAATTAATTATTGTGAATGGTGAGAGATGTGAATTCTGTTTCAATCTTCTATATGTGGCTATCAAAGTTTCCCACCACCCTTTAACAAATAGGGGGTTTTTCCCAGTGCATATTTTTGTCTGCTTTGTCAAAGATAAGTTGACAATATATGGATGATTTTATATCTGGGTCCTCTGTTTTATTCCATTGGTCTATTTAGTGCCAATCCTATGCTGTTTGGGTCACTATAGCCCTGTAATATAGTTTAAAGTGTGATAAAGTGATCCCTCCAGATTTGTTCCTTTTGCTTAAGGTTATATGGGATATTTGGGCTCTTTTCTGGTTCCAAAGCATAGAATTATGTTTTGTAGATTCACAAAAAATGATATTTGTATTTTAATGGAGAGTGCACTTAATCTATTAATCCCTTTGATTATTATGGACATTTTTATAATGTTTGTTCTCCCAATCCATGAGCATGATATGTCTTTCCATTTGTTTACATCATCCGCAATTTCCCTCCTCAGTGATACATGGTTTTCTTTACAGAGATCTTTCACCTCCGGGGTTAAATGTTTTCCTAGGTATTTTATTTTCTTTATAGCTATTGTGAAAGGCATTGAGTCTTTGATTTGATTCTTAGCTTAGCTGTTGTTTGTGTATAGGAATGCTACTGACTCATCTACATTAATTTTATACCCTGAGACTTTAATGAATTTATTTATCAATTCCAGGACTCTCTTTTAAGAATGGGTTTGGAGTTTTCTAAATATAAGATCATATCATTAGCAAAAAGTGATCATTTGACTTCCTATTTCCCAATTTGGATACATTTAATTTCTTTCTCTTGCTTGATTGTTCTAACTAGGACTTCCTACAGTATGTTGAATATACATGGTAACAGTGGCATCCTTGTCTTGTTCCAGTTCTAAAATGGATATTTTTCAACTTTTCCCATTCAGTAGGATGTTGACTGTGGGCTTTTTCTCTACGGCTTTCATAACTTTGAGATACATTCTATCTATGCCTATTTTTTAAGAGTTTTTATCAAGAAAGAGTGCTGAATCTTGGCAAATGCATTTTCTGCATTTATTGAGATAATCATATGATCTTTATTTTTTCTTCTGTTTGTGTGGTGAATCTTGAGTTCAGTTTCTTCAACACATGGAATACAGTTATACTTGCTGCTTTCATGTTCTTATATACTAATCCTATTATTGTACCAGTTCCAAGTTTTGGTTAATTTTTCTCCTTATTATGGATATTTTTTTCTTGCTTCTCTGGTAATTTTTGATTGGTTGCTACACATTTTGAACTTTAACTCATTAAGCACTGGATAGTCTTATATCATATACATATTATTGATCTCTGTTGTGGGATGCTTAAATTTCTAAGAAATTTAATTTTTTCATGCCTTACTTTTAAGCTTTGTTAGGTATGACCAGAGAAATGTTTCAGTTAGTCATAAGCTAATTTTTCCCAACTAAAGAACCAAAATTCTTTTAAGTAGTCTATTTAATGCCTTGTGAATTAAAGGCATTAAATGGTGGGGACAGAAACCCCATGAGCTCTTGCATGTGTTGCAGCCTAAAAACGCCCTCTAGCCAGTGCCTGCAGGCAATTGTAAGGCTTATGTTATTTGTTCTCATCATTTGGGAATCACTACCCTTTGCTGCCTGTCCTATGTCTTAAAGTCTTTTATTTAGGGTGGTGCCTGTGGCTCAAAGGAGTAGGGCACAGGCCCCATATGCCGGAGGTGGCAGGTTCAAACCCAGCCCTAGCCAAAAATTGAAAAAAAAAAAAAAACCTTTTGTTTAATCTATTTTATCCATTTTTTATATTTGTTTGTTTGTTATTTAAGATAGAAGAATAAATCTGGTTTCTGTGTCTTCATCATGGTCAGAAGAAGTTATTGTTCTGTTGCTTTATCATTAGATCTTTAGGCTCTTATTTTGATACATTCATTTGTTTTTTATGAAATTTCATTATAACGGGGAAATGTTCTCAGTTATTTGGATTTTATTTTATTTTTTCAGACTGGATTCTTTATCTGGCTTGTTCTTTTCATTGAACAAGCATGAATGATTAATTGACATGGGAAAAAAATGTGTAACACCATTAGCCATTAGGGAAAGGTGAATTAAAACCATGAAAAATTAGAATGGCTATAATAAAAAAATAAGTGGTAATACCAAATGTTGGTGAGAATGTGGCAAATTAAGTCATACACATATTACTGATGGAAACGTAAAATTATACAGCCATTCTGGAAAATAATTTAGCAGTTTCTTTTAGAACCAAATATGGATTTAACATACAACCCAGAAATTGCATTCGTGGGAAATTTCAACCCAGAGAAATGAGAACTGATTTCACAGAAACCAGTACACCAATGTTCACAGAGTAGTTTAATTCCACCAAAAACTAAAAACAAAGTCAAATATCTTTCAATGGGTGAATGGTTGACAAATTGTGATACACCCATACTGTGGACTATTCTTCAGCAAAATAAATAAATAAATAAGTATAAATTTTAAAAATTTTTAAAGGAACAAACTGTTGATGCACACAACAAGTTAGATGAACTTCAAATATATTATGTTGATTTTCAAAAGCCAGACTCAGGGGAATATGTATTATATGATTCCACTTACATAATATAAAATGACATGTCTATAGAAATGGAGAACAGATTAATGGCTGCCAGGGGTTAAGGGAGGTAAGAAAGTAGAGTGTGGTTTTAGAGGAATAGCATCAGGGAGCCTGTGGTCAATCTGCAGTTGTTTATCCTGTTTATGGTGTTAATTACATGAAGCTGTACGTGAGATTAAATTGCATAGAGTTATACACACACAAATAAGTGCATGTATAAATGATACAATTTGACTAAACTCTGTGGATTATATCAATGTCAATTTCCAGGTTTTGATATTATACTATTGTTATTCAAGTTATTAATATTGAAGGAAACTGGACAAAGGGTACATGAAACTTCCTTACATTTCTTTGCTGTTGGGGTCCTACCCTGGGAGCAGTGTCCGTTAAGACCTGTGGAACTAGAAGCAACTGACTGAAGAAATACAAAGTTAGAAACAAGGATAAAGAAAGAGACAAGAGACACAGAATAGAATTTAAGGTGGGAACTCAGGGGTCCATTGCCCATTTGTGGGATTCTGGCAATGGCCCAAAGTGTTTGCGCCACTCTGCTTTGATTGAAGTCTATTTGTCCAGAGGGTAAGCTGAGGGAGGGAACAAAGATGCCAGCAGTTTCTCTAAGTGAGCATATCAGCTCCTATTGTTTCTATTATCATTAACTTTAAGAGTCTGAGGCTCAGTGCCTGTAGCTCAATGGGCTAAGGTGCCAGCAACATACACCTGAGCTGGCAAGTTCGTATCCAGCCCGGGCCCGCCAAACAACAATGACAGCTGCAACCAAAAAATGGCTGGGCGTTGTGACGGGTGCCTGTAGTCCCAGCTACATGGGAGGCGGAGGCAAGAGACTCACTTGAGCCCTGGAATTGGAGGTTGCTGTGAACTGTGATGCCACAGCACTCTATCCAGGGTGACAGCTTGAGGCTCTGTCTCAAAAAAAAAAAAAAAAAGAGAGAGAGAGTCTGAGCAGCCTTGGGAAATCTGAAACCTGAGCCTTGTGTGGGGGCAGTCTCCTGTCTGAAGTCATACACACAGATTCCTAGTTCCCTGTGGAGTAAAATGCCACTGCATCAATCTTCTCTGAGGTATCTGTGGGAGAGAGAAATTTTCTCTCATCACTACCACAGAGGGTCTTCCTCTGTGATTTGGGATATAAGCTCTCCTGCCCATATCTCAGGGCTCAAGCAGTTCCCTTGATCTCTGCTCCAGCCAAATGCAAATCTCCACAATGGGTATCTGCTTTGTCTGTTTACTGGGCAGGAAATGACCTAGTTAATGTATCTTTCTAGGTCTTGCCATAGCCTCTTCTATGGCTATTGTTTTTCCCTCAGAGTGTTCACAAACCCAGCAGGGGTGTTTGTAAGTTGTATCCCCAATAGACCAGAGTTCCAGGAAAGATAAGAAATTTTTGAAACTGCTAACTTTTCTGTGTTCTGACTCCCTCAGCTTACTTTTTAATTTTCCCTTTTTCTGGGGGTAACTTCCCCTGCCAAGAATGGAGTCTTCACCCCTCATTCTGCCTGCACTTTGCAACTGCCTATAAATTTACAATTATTTCAAAATAAAATTTTTGACAGGAAGGAAAAGGGGAAAGGAGGGAGAAAGAACAGATGGGACCAATAGGAAATAAATAGCAAGATGCTTGATTCAGACCCAATTATATCAATAATCGCATTATGTGCAAATAGTCTAAACTCTGCAAATAAAAAGAGATTGTCAGGCTTGATGGAAAAAAAAAGAGCCAACAATATGATATGTACAAGATATATACCTTAAATATAAAGACACAAATAGTTTACAAATAAAAGGATAAAAAAGATATATCACATAAGCACTAATCATAAGAATGTTAAAGTGGCCTTTAAAATCAAATAAAATAGCAAAGAATGCTAACAAAGAAAATAGAGGGTCATGTCTTAATGATAACATGGTCAATTCATCAAGAAGACATGAAAATCCTAAACACACACATAATACACACATAATAAGAGCTTCAAATATGACACATAGACTGATAGACCTTCAAAGAGAAATAAACAAATGTGCAATTATAGTCAAAAAAATTAATACTGTGTCTCAGTAGTTAGTAGAGCAATTACATATACTACATAAAACCAACAAGGAAAGAAAGGGCATTGAAAATACTATCAACCAACTTGACCTAATTGACATTTATAGAACACTACACCGATAGGATGATAGCCATTCTTTTCAAGTGCATATAAAAATAAAGACTATATTCTTAACCAAAAATACAAATCTCAATAAATTTTAATTATGCTATGTTTTATCACTACAATGAAATTAAAATAAGAAACCAGTAAAAGAAGGATTTAAACATCACCTAACATATTATATGGAAATTAATAATAGATCTTTAAATGGCCAATTGGTCAAATAATAATTCAAAAGGAAAATTAGAAATTATTTGAGTAAAATGATAATAAAGTACAAACTTTTCCTGAAAATTTAAGATAGAACCCTTTCTTAACTCACTCTATGAAGGCAGTATTACCCTAATACCAAAACCAAAAATTGACATTACTAGAAAAAATAATGCTATATCATCTTTTATAAACATAAATGCAAACATTTCTGACAAAAACTTTAGCAAATTGAATCCAAGAATAAAAAAAGAGATAACAGATAATAACTCATGAGGTTTATCCCAGGAATGCAAAGTTGGTTTAACACTTAAAGAATCATTCACCAGGTTAACAAACTAAAAAGGCAAAACTGTTTGACAATCTCAATAGATTCAGGAAAGATATTTGACTACATGTAATAGTCACATCTGATAAAAATTGTTTTCAAATAGGAGTAGAAGTGGATTTCCCCAACCTGATAAAGGACATCAACAGAAAACTTACTGTTAACATTATAGTAAGTGGTGAAAGGCTATATGTTTTCTCTTAAAATCAGGAACAATTCAAGGATTTCTGTTCTCACTACTTTCTTTAAACATTATCCTAGAGGTTCTAGTCAGTGCAATAAAGAAAGAAAAAAATACAAGGCAACAAAATCGGAAAGGACGAAGATGCTATAATGGTCTATACAGAAAATCTGATCAAAAAATAAACTGCTAGAACTAACGAGTGATTTAGCCAAGTTACAGAATGTAAGGTCAATGTTCAAAATTCAACTGTATTTCTATTTAGAAATAATAGAAATTGGAATTTTAAAATATTGTTTACAGTAACGAAATATTTAGGGAAAAATCCAATGAGTTGTTTGAAGATGCAGTGCTAACAAAACAAAGGAGAGTCGACATAACATAATAACATCAAAGAATGCTACTAAGTGACTTAAGGAGTGATCCCAGCCATAGCGCTTTCCTGGGAAAGCTTCTGCTTAGCCTAAGTTAGCAATTTAAAGTGTCTTCTAAACAGGCTGAGGAGGATTTAAGCTCTCCAACCTGCGGGGTTTGAGAAATCATTAGAGACACAGGGTCACTCCCTACAAAGATCCAGTAACAACAGAGTGAATCTGCCAGGGTCTGATCTGAGAGACACCTCCCCAACTCTGAGGATGGTCATAGGCAACAGTGAAAATAATCATGAGGCAAAATCAACAGAAAAACTCTGGCAATATGAATAACCAGAGTAGATCAACTCCCCTAAGGAATGACAAGGTAGATGAAGCACAAGATCCCTTGCATAAGCAAATGGCTGAGATGTCAGAAGTTGAATTCAGAGTCTGGATAGCAACTGGGATCAGCGCAATGGAGGAAAAGATGGAATTAGAATTTCAAGCAGTAATCCAAAAGATGACCCAAAAGATGTCTCAAGAACTGAACAAGTTCAAAGAGAAATGACCAAAGATACTGACACATTGAGACAAGAAACTGTAGCCCTCAAAGATCTGAGAAATACAGTAGAATCCCTCAGTAACAGAATGGAGCAAGCAGAAGAAAGGATTTCAGAAACTGAAGACAGACACTTTGAATGCTCCCAAATGCTCAAAGAGATAGAGAAATGGAAGGCAAAAATGGAGTATTCTCTCAGACAGCTCTGGGATAACTCGAAGAAAACCAATATTTGCCTTATAGGGATACCTGAAAATGATAAAGTGGCGTCACAAGGCACAGAGTCTCTTCTTTATGAGACTATGAAAAAGAACTTTCCAGACATGCCAAGAGATTCTGGAATTCAGATAGCAGACAGTTTCAGGACCCCAGCATGACCCAACCCAAATAAGACAACCTCCAGGCACATCATAATTAAGTTCACGAAAGTTAATATGAAAGAGGAAATTCTGAAAGCAGCCAGATGTAAGAAATCCATTACCTACAAGG
>CAUYON010149714.1:0-18608 GCA_963573935.1 Arctocebus calabarensis
TCTATATTGAAAGCATTTTTATGTTTTCTAATTTAAAAATTAATATTTTCTTAATAGATATTGTGCAATAAAGCTGAAGTAGAATGTGTGGTTTTTGCAAATGCTTTAACAGCTGAGAAAATTTTACATTTGTAAAATTAATATATTGTACTGGTACAAAATAGTTTTAAATTATATTTTAAAAAGCTCCCCCCCCAAAAAATAATATTAATATCAGGTTTAAAGCTTTGCAAAGTTAATTGACTGTAAGTAATGTATCTAAAGTGTGTAAATTTGTTAAAAACCCCTGATATTATCCAAAAGGTGCTTAAATCAATTGTTAAGTACTTGTTCAATTTAAGTGGCATGGGAAGTTTTGTAAAGCCCAAACCAATGGTTTTATTCCAGACTTCTGGCTCTCTCAGCCTCTCTCATTAATCTTGCAGTAAATGATGCTAACAGAGGAGTTGCAGGGTGCATCAGAGTCTGCTTACTCTCCGTTTGTGGTCCCCAGTGGGTGTAAGGTTGTAGCAATTAAGGCGGTGCGTGTGCTGTTTTGAGGCACCACAAAGATAGATTAATTAGGTTGCAAATGGTCCCAGTGACATTGCCAACAACAGCGCCTTTGATGGGCCTGGTCCAAGGTGATTGAGTCTGAATATATTGATGGATAGACAATCTCAAAAGAAGGCAAATGACTATGAGAAGGAAAGGGGAAGCATCTGGTGCCTGTAACAATGAACACTTCATGGATACAGTTTTCAGAAACTAAAATCCTTCTCTATAAAGAAATAAGTTTTAAGAAAAATACCAAAGTATTTATTATTCATTTTATCATAGTTTTAATTTATAAGCTATTTTAAAGGAATACTTAAACAGTTAATTTTACTTTATAGCTAATAATGATTGTGACTAAATAATCATAAAGAAATAAACTTATGTATATATATATATATATATATATTGCCTCATTTGGAATAATTCCTACAAAACTAGACATTTATTTAAACAATGAAGGTATCATTTAAATTTGGTCACAAACCGATTTTGTGATCCTTAGCTCATTTCAAATGTTAAAGTATAGAAAAGGGTGAGGTGGTAATTTAAAGGGTAATTTTTTAGTAAGGATAATCAGTGGGCTACATACTTCCTGACTCAAACCTAGAGTGACCCTTTGAATTTGGGGAACAAAACTATCTTGTTTTTTAATGTAAGCCTGAAAAATCTATCATGTACAAGACAAGCTGAAGAGGCCAGGACCATCTACGCTGTAGAAAGTAATATTATGTTCACGGAGCCTTCATAGATGCTATGTCCAGTTCTAGTGCTAGAAAAAGAAGTGTGGGGCACATGTTAAAGAGATAGGAGATCAGAGGTTGTTGGGAGAGGTAAAGAGGACTTAGAAAGAGGAATTCTCTTTGCATGTGGGCCTCCAAGAGCCAGATACCAAGAACCAGAGCCCTCTTTTGTATCAAAATCTGATCCTTGAATTTGAGACGTGCACAGTGGTGATGGATTATCAACAGGTTTCAAAAATAACTCCAGAGAACCAGAGTCAGTGTTAAATGATTGTTCAAGGACATTATGGTGACATAAATTATAGCATTGCCTGTCAAATTAGATGTGTCCTTACCCTCTTAAACCATGATCATTCTCCCCACCCCACAGCCCCAATACACACATACATACTCAGATTCTAGAGGGTTGAAAGAAAAAAAAAATACAACTAAAAACTCAAGGGAAGTAGAAAAAGTAAACTCAATCTTGGCCACAATGTGGACTTTTTACTTGTATCAAGCCACGATCGGAAGAATAAAGGGGTAACCACTGTAAACCAAGGCCAGAGTGTTGATTGTTACACAATCTCACCATTTCAATTATTACGCTATTACTGTGGAGACTCTTAAGTGACAAGATAATGTATTATTTAAGACTGAACTGATAAGAACAAGACTTATCTGAGACTTGAAACAGGAGAACAGGAATAATTAGCTCTAAAGAAAGGGTTTACAGCAATAGGGAAACATAAAAAAAATTATTATTATTATTTCCAGTTTATCTGCACAAAAAGAAATAATAATAAAAAAAGTCTCTGTTGTGAAGAGGTGTGATTCCAGAAAATAAATTTGATTTCCTGAAAGAAAAGATTACAGAACATGATACGTAAACATATCTTATCTGCATGTATCGGTGCAGAGTTTGTATATTTGCATGCATATGTGTGTATGCCTGTGTGTATAATTAATAGAAGAGATAAAGTAGAACATTACTTAATAAATAAGAAATCAATAAATTATGATAATAGGAAATACCTTAAATAGAAATTAGGAAAGTATTGTGAACTAAATGAGAATAAAACCACAATATGTTTAATATTGTTATATAGCTAGAATAGTAGTTAGAGGAAAATTTATAGCTTTAAATGTACATTGGAAAGGAAAGTTCTAAATGCTAGTTTAAGCCTGTGTATGTAGATATTCGCAACGACAATATACATTTACCAAAATAAGAATAAGAAAGAAAATAATTTGGAACAGAGTAAAATTGCATGTAAAGCTGAAAACTGACTCTTAGAAAAGGTCGGAAAAGTAAGATGCATATGTTATATATACACACATATGTAGAAAATTATAAATAAAAAGGTAAAAATGAAATAAATTATCACTATATTTTATGTATATAGAAAAAAAGAAATATGTAAAAATTAGATAATTACATTTGATAAGATATATTAAATGTATAAATTCTTTGTAAACAAAATTTAGCCAAAACTAATATAAGCTAAAATACGTAATAACAGTTTTAAATAACTTAAATGTTTTATTACAAACTTCTCCAAGTTCCAGTAACAGATTGGATTAATTGGGGATTTATGTCAAGTATTTATAAAGGAAATAACACTAAATGTATCCAAATACTTTTCTAATGTAGAGAAAGTGTGTATATATTTTTTACATATTTTTCTTAAAACGTTGCTGAATACTAACAAGCATTCAAGGAGAAAAAAGAATAAAATCAATAGGTAGAAAAATGTGAAAAAAATTTACCACTTATATTTATGATGAAACTTTTCAAGAAAACTAGAAATGAAATAGAATAAACTGTAACTTTCTCAAAACATATACAAATAAGCTTTGAATACAGCCAACATGATAATTAAGGGAATTTTAAGCACTTTCCTTCTATTAATAAGAGCAAAGCAAAACTATTTTCTTTTACTTCTATTTAGCATTGTATTGAAAGTTCTAGCCATTTCAATAATGCAAGAAGAAAAAAGAACTTGAGAAAACTAGTAAAGCTTTGTTTACTGCCAAGTTCCAGGTAATTTACATTGAAATTCTGATAATCTAAAAACCAAATAAAATGCAAAAGTATGAATTTATCAAGATTCCAGGTTGCAATATCAATACAAAAATAAATATAAATGCACACACACACCTCTTTGTGTGTGTATGTATATATATATATATATATATATATATATGTTGAATAATGTACATACAAACATACGTTATTGTATAATAATGTATATACATTATAGCTAACTATACAAAAACTTATGCTTTTCATCCACATATTTTAGTACATATTACTTGGACTTTAGTACTTATTACTTGTTCCTATTATAAATATATTTCCAATTAAATTCATTTTCCTTTTTTGTTGAATAATGTATATACATATATACGTATATACACATATTAATTATATACATATATCGTGTATGTATATATGTATATACATATATTGTATATGTATAATAATGTATATGCATACATATGCATATACATATATTCATTTTCCTGTTTTATTGAATAATGTATATACATATATACATATACATGAATTTAATTTGAAATATATTTATAATAGGAACAAAATTCCAAGTAATAGGTACTGAAATATGTGGATGAAGAGCATAAGTTTTTGTACAGTTAGCTGAAGGAATTAATAAAATTTTTGAAGAAATTGAAGACTGACATAAATTGAGCTTATATGCCATGTTCTTATTTTAAAATACTCAATATTATTAAGAAAACCGTCTTCTCAGAATTTAAGTGAAATTATTTGATACTATCTGAATAAGACTTCCAAAAATTTTGTTTTGTGGAAATTGATAACCCAACTCTAAGGTTCATATAGAAATTCAAGAATCTAGATCAGTAAAATAATTTTTCAAAAAATGATCAAAGTGGGACATTCTAAAACTGTCTTATATGAAAGCTAAAATAGAACCCCTGAAAGAAGGAGTTGGCAGCTCAGGCCTCTAATCTCAACAAATTGGGAGGCTGAGGCAAAAGGATTTCAAGAGCTCAGGAGCATGGGACTGTAGCGAGGTATACTTGCGCCACTGCATTGTGGTCTGGGCAAAAGAGTGAGATCCCAGCAAATTGGGATCTCAATTTTATTTTTATCCCAAAAATAAAATAAAATGAAGCTACTATAATCAAGACAACATGGTATTTGTGCAATAAAAGAAAATTAATCAGACTTATGTAACAGGGTCCAGAATTATATCTATATTTACACAGTCAATGTTTATTAATGGTAGTTCAGTAGGGAATGGGCATCTTTTTCTACAAAGAGCACTGTAAGAAATGTAAAAACATGCAAAAAATAATTTTGAGAACTCATGTGCATCATACATAAGCTTATTCGAGAGATCACACATCTAAATATAAAATTTGTAGAACATATAAGATAATGAGTTTGCAACCTTGAGGGAAACAATGCTTTTTTATATCTGGCACAGAAATCACAGACCATAAAAATTTTATAAAATGAAAAAGTTGACTACATCAAATTTAATTAGATTTAATCTCATAAAAAGCACAATTTAGAAAGCAGAAATGCAAGGCATTCACTTGAAACAAATATTTAAAATGGAATTGGATCTTTAATTATAAGCTACTCTTACAACTCAATGATCAGTACACAAGAAACCCAATGGGAGGGGTAAAAATGGTCAGAAGATATGATGTACAGATGGATAAAAGGCTTAGTGAATGAGTATATTATAAAGCAAATGTA
Source organism: Arctocebus calabarensis (assembly GCA_963573935.1). Lineage (NCBI taxonomy): Eukaryota > Metazoa > Chordata > Mammalia > Primates > Lorisidae > Arctocebus > Arctocebus calabarensis. Next base: position 5,011 of record CAUYON010149714.1, read on the forward strand.
GTACAATTGTAAGAGTAGAATATGAGTAATGAGTACACACAAGCTAATTGTAAAATTCCTTCAAATTTCCCATATATTAGACATTTTTCATGCTAAGGATAAGAATAGTGGGCTGCCTGATTTCAATTGAAATATTTTATTCTTGATAAATATTAATTTCATAACATGGTTTGGAATTTTTACTGTGCATCAGAGTGATTTGTAAGTTGTAAACAACTATAACAACAGACAAAAAGGGCAACAAAAACAGAGAGCCTTGGCCTCACTCTATTCTAATCAAACTGATAATAGACATTTGTATTATTAAAATCCTCCCACATTATTGATTTTTTTCTCTTAACAATTTTTTTATTAAATCATAACGGTGTACATTAATGCATTTATGGGGTACAATGTGCTGATATTATATACAATGTGGAATGCGTACATCACACTGGTTAACATTGCCTTTGCCTCACTTAATTATTGTGTTAAGACATTTATACTCTGCTCTTAATAGATTTGACATATACCCTTGCAATATGCACCATAGGTGAGGTCCTGCCAATTACCTTTCCTTCCATCAACCACCTGCTTCCTCTCCCCCTCCTCTTCCCTCCTTCATCCTGGGCTATAGTTGTGTTTTAGCTTTCATTTGAAAGTATGGGTGATTACATATTGGCTTCATAATAGTACTGAGTACATTGGGTACATTTTCTTCCATTCTTGAGATACTTTACTATGAACAATATGTTCCAGCTCCATCCATGTAAACATAAAAGAGCTAAAGTCTCCATCTTTTTTTAAGGCTGCATAATATTCCATAGTATACATATGACACAGTTTAATAATCCATTCATGGGTCAATGGGCACTTGGGCTTCTTCCATGAATTAGGAATTATGAATTGGGCTACAAAAATAAACATTCTGGTGCAAATATCTTTGTTGTAACCTCCTACATTATGGAAATGTGCCTTTAGATTTGGGCACATTTGGGAACTCTTATCCTAAGGCTTTTTTATCCACATAATTCACCTGGACTTTTTGGTAAATCCATATTATGATTTCCTTGGTTCTGGTTTTTAAATTGTGCATTTTAAATAAGCTCCCAAATGATGCTAATATTGATGGTCCATGTCCACATTTTCTATCTTAAGGTTTGGCATGTGTCTTAAAATTTAGTGTGCATCAGGGTGTATAGCAGAGCACATTCATAGTTGAGTGGACCTCATTTCCCCCACCAATTATTTCTAATTCATTAGTTTTGGGGGTATGACTGACCCAAGAATTTTCACTTCTAACAAATTCTGAGATGATAATGGTGCTTTTGATCTGAGAACCAGTCTCTGAAAATAATTGCTCTGGAATTGTGCTGTTCAATATGGTAGTGAACAGACACCTGTAATAAGTGAATACTTGAAATGTGACCAGTTCATAGTTAGTCATATATAGAAGACTGAAACTGAACTCGCACATCACTACTTACAAAAATTGACTCTCATTGGATAAAAGATTTAAATTTAAGACAAAAAACAGTAAAAATTCTAGAAGAAAATGTGAGAAGAACTCTCAATGCTGTCAGCATGGGAAAAGAATTTATGACGAAAACTCCTTTGGAACACCAAAATAAAATAAATAAATGAATGAGACATGATCAAGCTAAAAAGAATTTATGAAGAAAACCCCTAAGCAACACACCAAAAATAAATAAATAAATGAATGAGACATGATCAAGCTAAAAAGCTTCTGTCAGCTAAAGGCACAACTAAAGCAAACAGGCAGCCTTTGAATGGGAGAAGATATTTGAATGCTATGGATCTGACAAAAGGCTAATAACTAGAATCTGTGGAAAACTCAAGCCAATCAACGAGAAAAGAGAAAACAACCCCATTTATAAGTGGGCAAGAGACTTGAACATAAAATTCTCTGAAGACAGATGAATGACCCACAAACACATGAAAAAAATGCTCATCTTCCCTAATTATCAGAGAAATGCAAACCAAAACCACTCTGAGATATCACCTAACCCTACATCATAAAATCACAAAGCTGCAGATGCTGGTGTAGATATGGAGAGAAGGGAACACTTTTACACCACTGCAAACTAATACAACCTTGATGGAAAGAAGTATAGAGAATCCTCAAAGAGCCAAAAGTAGACCTTCCATTTGACCTTGCAATCCCATTACAAGGCATCTACCCAGAAGAAAATAAAATGATTTTACCATAAGAACATTTTCACTAGAATGTCTGTCCCAGCTCAATTCACAGTCGTCAAGATGTGGAATCAACCCAAATGCTCATCCACCTATGAGTGAATTAATAAACTGTGGTATATGTATATCATGAAATACTACTCCCCCATAAGAAGATGGAAACTTTATATCTTTTGTACTTACTTGGATGGAGTTGAAGCACATTCTTCTTATAAGGTATCACAAGAATGGAAAGCAAATATCCAATATATTCAATATTAATGTGGAGCCAATATATAAACAAGTACACCCCCATGCAAGAGAAAAACACAATTATATTGAAGTGGGGGGAGGGGAGGATGGAAAGTGGTACAGGGGAGGCAGGAGGGCCACCAGTAAGCTCTCATCTAATGTGCACAATGTAAGGGTATATGGCCCAACCCCTGGGGGAAGGCTGAATTACAAGTTGAACTTTACCTTAGAAATGCAAATGTATGACCTAATCACTTGTACCCCCTTATTTATCTGAAATTAAAAAAAACAAATATGACCAGTTGAAATGTAGACATGTTATTAGTATAAAACACACATTAGATTTCAATAATTTAGCTTGAAGAGTATATACCGTTAATAATTTTATATTAATGTAATGTAGAAAGATAATGTGAAATGTCTTTTATTGAACAATTAATTATACTATAATTATAAGTTAAATTTCCCTCTGCCTTTTTAAACTTTCAATATGCTGATATAAAAATTAACCAGATGACTATGATTATTGTCTTGCATTATATTAGAAATTAGACAGCCCTGGTCTAGAGTTTTAACTAGAGATTTTTCTAAAGCCCTGCTCAGAATTTTACTTGCTTGCCTAGTTTGTTAAATCTGTGAAATAAGATGTGATTCGAAAGTATTTTCAACATTTACAACTTTAAGATATAATCTTGTGTGACTTCCTTTTATTCTTACTATATAACAGGTCTAGTTAGACCTCTATTTATATTCAGTTACAAAAGTCTCTGGACCACCTTTTAACTAAAATTGTAAACATTTCTTTAAATAATGTTAAGGACAAAATTTACACTCTAGCCTTACCTTGTATGAAATAATCTGTTATCTCGTAGCCTCACACAGTGGGTCTCATTTTCCCCAAATGAGAAAGAAATTTTTCCACCTGCCCATTTTTGTTTGACTATTACTTTTATCTGAGATATTCTTTTTTTTTCTCTTTTACCTGGGAAAATCCTGGTCTTCCTTTAAATACAAGCTTCGCTCACCTACGAGAACTGATCACTCACACTTCTACCATTACATGTCCTCTTTACACCTGACCGTTTATACAGAACTTGTTTTCTCCTTACTTCAGTGTCACAGTATGACGCCCTACATCTCGTCCTGCTCTAGTGAGCTCTGTGACCACCAAGACCATAAGACTTCTTGCTTTTCTCATCCTTCGTGCCTAACCTAGTTTGCTCACAGTGGCTGCTCAGGGCTTGTTTGCAGAATACATTTTAATTTTTGTATACATATGCATGTACTTATAAATTTATAAAAGCAATTTGTGATGATGTGATGTATGCTTGGGCTTTATTTAAAATGCCTCTTTAGAGCTGGAGTTGACTCATTAGCAATTCACCAGAGTAATAATTGCATGTGACACCATAGATGTATTGTGTCCTATTTTATAAATCCCAGGGTGGAAATAGAAACAAGGCTTGGATCTTAAACAAACACAAAATATAGAGACATTTCCTTCCTGTGTTATAAACCCTGATCTGAGAAGGTAGAGCAGAATGTTTCTATGTCAAGAAAATAGTTTTCCTATTTATTTTGAGAAACTACCAGAAGCAGTTTTCTCCCGCAGCTTAAAACTTTTAGCCTTAATTTAACTTAAGAAATCTCACTTTATGCTACCACTGGAAACTTCTACTTTGATATTATTAGCTAAACAAATCTTTTCACAACAAGGTTTTTAAGAAATAGAGGTTTCTTGGAGAGATGGGAGTCACAAAAGATTCAATTGCAGCTTTCCAACTTTTCTTGGTATTTTCCTTTCATTTCAGAATTACCCCAGCATGTACAAATACCACATCCCTTGTCGATCCTCCCACCCCTTTCTCTAACATCTGCCCCAAGGGGCCCTTTATTTCATTTAAGTAGTCATGTCCTGAAAGCACACTGCATACCCATGCAGTGCTTCATGAAGACTGAAAACCCCAAAACATTCAAAATGAACTACAGAATTATGTAGAAAATTTACACCCCTACCTCAACCTTCCCAGCATCCAGTTTACTGTAGAGCAGTATAAAAGCTCAGAAAAGTTGAGGAATAAACCATTGTAAACTCTTTGTGATATTGATGATAGAACTCTTCTAGGAAAGTGAAGTGTTTTACCAATGTTTACCCAAACTTAGAGTTTTAAATATCAAGTTATCTGTACGCCAATCCCAGTCCTTTTCCCACCACAAAGTGATCTGAACATTTCTTCTGATTCACCTTGTGGACAATGTCATTTCATGTCTTATCTATTCTCTTTTTCGACTTCACTTATGACTCCTGAATCCCCCTTGCAAACCACAGTCATGGGTTAAAACTAACTGTGCACTATAAACAAGCAGAGTCACATGATTGCTGTCCTCATAACACATTGCCCTCACTCTACAGAAATTAACATCAACCTAAATGAATAGGCTTTTGTGACCTTTCAAAGGCCAAGAGGAAGAACATTGAATGGAAATATCTTTTGATGGAATAACGCTTTCTGACATACTAATTTATTCATTTACATACTCTAAATATTTGAGTGAAAAAATACTGAACAGATTATTTTAACTAAAGGGTCTTTGATAGGCTTTTATATGCTAATGTACATTGTGAAAATCCATACTGGAGATATGTTTTGCCACCCTCTCAACTTTGAATAAACCTATTTATATACATGCACATGATCACACACATGCACACACCAAATTCATAAATATCGAACATCTCATTCCATGGAATACATTTTGGGAAATGCTGCTTTATAGAAAAGAAGGAAAGAAGAAACGTTTTCTCAGATCACATGAAAGCTTTCATCCAATAGGGGTGATGCAAACGTACCAAGAATATAAAATCAGAGGATTAAATATTACTACCTAAATCCAGTGAGAATGGCTGTTATCAAAAAGTCCCAAAACAACAGATGCTGGTGTGGATGTGGAAAGAAATGCATTGTCATACACTGTTGCTGTAAATTCATGGCAAGTCCTATGGAGATACTTCACAGAAGTAAAAGTAGACCTACCAGTTGATCCAGCAATCCCATTACTTGGTATTTACCAAATGGGGGGAAAAAGACGTTTTATAAAAATTACACTCATACTCAAGGGTTTATAGCAGCACAATTCACAATCACAAAAATGTAAAAACACAAGTGCCGACCAATATGTGACTAGATTAATAAATTTGGGGATAGATAGTTAGTTGGATAGCATGGATTGCTACTCAACCATTAAAAAATGGTGGTCTAGTAACTTTTGTAACCTGGATGGAACTGGAGATTCATTCTTCTAAGTGAAGTATTGGAAGAAAAGAAAACCAACACCCCATGTGCTCCATAATAAATTGGAACTAATTGATCAACATTTATGTGCATATATTGAAGTAAAAGTCAATGAAAATCAAGTAGGTGGGAGAGGTGAAAAGGAGATGGGTCAATTCACACCTAACAGGTACAGTGTCTGCTGTCTCTATGATGCATGCTATCTGAGTGAAGGGCATACTTACAACTTTGATTTAAACTGTATGAAAGCAAATCCTATAACCAAAATGTGCATAACCCCATGACATTTTGAAGGAAAATAAATGAATATATAAATAGATAATAAATAAAGTACAAAAAAGGAATCATGGGCATTGATAGATCATCAAGAATTTGAAGTATTTCTATGTTTATTGTGAGGGAAAGATATGAGCAAAAAATAAAAAAGGGGAGAGGACGACCGAGAGAAAGGGATATTTTTACCAAAATATCTGGATGTACTTAGGAGCATTGGTTCTCATGATGATTCACCTTCCCACCTCGCCCTCCCCCAAGGAATATGATGAAGCCTGGTGATACTGTTTAGCTGTGGGCCAAGGCTGAGCATTCTAGCAGCTACTAGTGGGTAGAGGTTAGGGATGCTGCCAAACGTCCGTCCTGCAGAGGGCAACCCCCCATCATCACAGAGACCTACCTTGTTCAAAACATCAGTAGGGGCACTTGTGAAAGACTTTGCCCTAAAAGTAATATGTGTGATGAGCATTCCAGTTTTAGGATTGTAGTTAAATTATGTGGAATATTTACAATTGCAGCACAAAGAATATATGTCTTTGAGTTGGCAAAAGGAAATAAGGATTTTTTCCCCTAGGCAAGACATTGATGGTTAACTCTAAACTGCTTAACCTATATATATGAAAAAAGGGGTAGGACAAGAAGAGAAAAGAGATGAGGCTTGTGAGAGGTGGGGAGGCAGTTATAAGCGTGAAAAATAATAGGCGCCAACAATCTTATCACCTCTATCAACCCATAAGCAGTATTTATTTAGGTCTCCTAGAATTAAAAAAAATACTCTATAATACTATATTACCTCCTATTATCATATCAAAGGTACTATACACAGAGTCCTCCTACATGCTCTGGGGTGGTAATCTACAGTAAATAACTTATTTAATCTGTGAAAATTTTGTATACGCGCGCGCACACACACACACACACACACACTTGTAAATCAGGTGACGTCACTCAGCAGAAAGCCAACAGCAGAGGTCTCCACGGTTTATGTTGAGTGTTTCTGGGTCACAGTCTCTAAGTCTGACTCCTGGGAAGTAGACTCCAGCTTTGTGTCCTTAATGTGGCCAGAAGAAGTGCATGACAGCATCCTGACCACAAGATGGCAGTGGCAAGACAGTGTTTGCTGATACTCGTTATTGGTGCCCAGGTTAAACAAAAAAAAGAACAACTTTTTTGTTTGTTTGTTTGGTAATTCAATTTGTGTCTGTCTATCAAAGGAGGATAAGGAGATTTCAGAGGCAGACAGCGAAGGGAAAGAAGAGCTTTAGTGGTACAATTTCTTTAGAAGAAACACAAAATGAGCTGCTTTCTGTCCACCGCAAACCTACACCTTCTCCAGGTGAAAATATGTTCACATAATTGCAGTGTGATATTTAATAGCTGTACATCCCTTAGCAGAGCCAGGTCCTTACAAGACAATCCCCATCACTCTACCTCCCCACGTACAAATACTTGAAAGTGGTGTCTGTTTAGATTTCCACTTTACTGGTGAGGATAATCTTATTTTAACATTTTATACAGAACAGACATTGCTGCAAACCAATAAATATTTTTGATTCATCTACAGTAACTTTTCAGTGGTGATATGTTGGCCAGCACATGAATCAGTATAAAGAGCAAAATTTCCTTTATTATTTAAGCCATGCAGTATATCAAATTTCTGTCAATAGCTTGTCTTTGCTTGTGTTTTAGCAACAGATATTACCAACTTCATTTAGCCCCAGTATCTAAACACTTCTGCTATCTGTTCTTATTTGCCCCAAATTTGCTAACAGATTGTGCTACTATCAGCTAAAGTTATCCAAATATGTGTTTAACATGAGTGGCATGTGATAAAATGTGGGTTGTGTGTATGTCTGTGTGTGTATTAAGAAGACATTTTGAATTTCTTGTTTAGGGGTGGGGTGTTTTATTCTACCAATATGCTTACTTGCTTTTCTTTCTCCTTTCTTTCCCTGTCTCCCTTCCTCCTTCCCTCCACCCCTTCCTTCCTTCCTTCCTTTCTTCCTTCCTTCCTTCCTTCCTTCCTTCCTTCCTTCCTTCCTTCCTTCCTTCCTTCCTTCCTTCCTATCTGTCTTCATTCTACTGTCTTCCTTCTTGTTTTTCTAAAATATTTATTAAGATCCTTCCTATGCTACTATCTCTTGTGAGGTCTCCTTCCCATTCAGGACCTGTTTACCTACGAGGCTGCAAAGTCCAGCCAACTTAGCTAGATAAAATTAGTTTGACTTCGTATTTCCTATGCTCAAATACTTCTTGGAGTTCTTCAAACCCAACTGTAGAGTTACCATACACTTGACTAGTCTAGTGGGCTACTTTAGGGAACTCTGGAGAAATAAAGAAGTAAGGCGAATGGATATACCATGTTTTATTTTGTCTGCATCTCTTCATAAAGGAGGAAACAACCTACCCAGAGAATAAATGTGGAAGAGGCAGATTTAGGAGGTGAAGGGTGATCCATAGCCCATCAAAGAGCAGCTAGAAAGTCTTTTTCCAAGACAAAGATGCCCTGATCTGATTATATATTTAGAAATGAAGACAAATCCCTTCTGCTTCCACCTATGGGTTAAAGCGTGGATTCCCAGTGTGGAACATTTACCACTGACATTGAGTGAGATTATTTTACATTGTAAAAGGCCATTTTTAAAAAAGTGTCCCTTTATCCATTTATATCAAAAAAGAATGTGTTAGTGTCATGTGACAGCCTTTAACACTTTCCTAATAGATGCTAATTAAAAAATTTGCAAAGAAATAGGCTTCAGGCTCAAAATCTCAAACAAGCAATAGCATGCAGTTAATATTTAATAACGTTTTCTTGGTTAACTCATTTATTTCCTTTATAGCAAGCTATAAATATTTGTTATTTAACATTATAAGGTTTATTTTTTAAATAAATTTACTTAAGTTAGTTATTCACCAATGTGAGGAACACATTAAATAATTAGCAGTGTAGACAGCTCATAATTACGAGGAAATTTTTTAACAACTGAGTCTAGCTGCTGGATAGAGCATTAGAATCCAGTCCCGACAGAGCATTAGAATCTCCCAAGAAACTTTAAATACGTAGGTTGGTGTTTTTCAACCTTCTTTATCTCCTGGCACACTTGAACCTATAGTCAAACTTCTGTGGCGCATTTCAATTATGTGATTAAAAAAAGTTAAAAGAAAAACTGTAGTCACTGTGCTTTAAAATTCTTTTAAAATAATTAATGATCTTTAAAAATTTTTTTGCAGCACACCTATGATCCTCTCACTCACACCAATTGAAAAATTACTGCCATAGATGCTAGGTTACCAATTACATTGGAATCTCCAAGGAGTGGAGCCAGGACATTATTTTGTTTTTTAAAGTTCCCCATGTGATTGTACTGTGTAACCAGTGCTCAGAACTACTAGGTTGGAGGATGCTAATTTTAAAAAATAAAGAATAGATATTCCCACCCCAATACACACTTGGACACAGAGATAGACAAAAATAATTAGATAAAAATGATACAATCATACACACACTTTATTTAAAATAAAAAACCTCTCTTTCTAAAATAAAAACAAATTACAGTTCACAATACACTATATTCCCTTCCTCTGCAGAATCAAATGCTTGGTCTTTTGAGCATATTCTACTGGGACAAAGCTCAGGGTCAGCCATTAGCTTAATTTGTCACCTTGGGCAAGCCACTTGACTTGTCTGTGCACAAATTTCCATTTTTACAAAATAAAAGGAGAAACAATGTTTGACATGGATAATCCCTAAAGGCCCTTCCAGCTGAAAATGTGGACAGTTTCTTATTTTAATGGAAATGACCAGATAATCATTGTTTCCTGCTTAGCTTAACATTAATGACGATCATTAAAAATAGAATCATAGATGTGGTACATGAGTTTTTATTAAGTTTTACTTTACTTGTTTTTTCTGTTCTGTAGATAGATTTTGAAAAATAATTTTTCTTTCCCTGAGCTGACAGTTCAGCCAGCAAGCAACCTTTTAAAAGCCTGACTGGGACAAGGAAACCAGCTTGAGTATGCACAGAGAAGGCACAGTTGGCCGAGTAATGAGGACTGTGTAAAATTGCATTGATTTTTTTTTCTTTCTTTTTTTTTTTTTTGACCTCCCTTTCCATTTAACCATTTGTCAATACTGGAGAAAGAAGGCTACAGAAAGTAATTTTTCAGCAACTGGAAAAAATACAACTTGTCCAAGAGAAGGGAGTTGGACTCCAGTTTTGACATGAAATCACAATTTTATGTAGAGTGACTTTTCTCAAGTCTTGTGTTAAATATAAATCCATGTGCTCAAACATGTCCTTTACTTTCAGGTTTTTCTGAATTTATGAGTGGATTTACTCCCCTTTTGCCTCCAAGCCCAACCTAGACTCCCTTCTCTCTTCTTCTCTTTCCTTACACGATGAATGTCCTTTAAGACAGTGCAGGAGCCACTTGTATAAAGTATCCCATAAGAATTTCTATGTATCTTTACTTTGATGAGGTTAGTTGCCCATCATCAGTGAATAGCACCTCAGACCTACCAATACCCTGGTACCTATATCATCATCTCATAATTATTCATTTGCCCCACTGGTGAGAATGTGAGTTCTTCAAGGCCACAAGCATGTCCTTATTTATCTTCGTATCTCTAGGAACTGGCATAGTGCCTGACACAGATGAGAGTTTTGAAAAATGGAAAAAGCACACTTAGTGTTTGCAAACTATATTTCTCTAAACTAAAAAATCCTCCCAAACCTCCTAGGCTCAAAATTATGTTATTTATACCATAGAAAAAAACATGCCTTTTTGACAGTCCTTGTGTAATTCTCAAATAGTCCATACTCAATTCCAGAAGGAGAGATTGGCTGCAGTATGAGCCAACACTGGTCAGGTTGTTCATGGATAGAAATATTGAGTTGAGAAGAATTTCGGAAGAATATTTAGGGTAACTAAGAGCATCTTGATACTTAGCAATATTTATCATGGGTATTGATAAGAAGATTGCTAGTAAACAGCCTTTGTGCTTTTCAAAGTTGACTAATTAGTTAAATATAACTAGGATTTAGATAGCTGAGATATATGAATAGTAGCTGGGGCAAGCATTTTAGAAGTAGGCCAACTATAGAGGAAAAAATCCCAATATTAACACATAGGCCTACTGTGATTTATATATAACAATGTCCTGCTAGTGGAACCATTTTTTCTCTAAATTAATTTCACCAATTGTTTGTGTGTGTGTATTCTAGTTGAAAGGGTGGGGAGACAAAGAAAAGTTTTTTTGCCCTAGATAGGTAATGTGCTAGCAACACGGCATGACCTTTTAGAAAGCTAATGTGATATTTTGATATAAACACCGATGTCAGCTGCAAACCCCTTTTCCACTTAAGGGTCAGTAAACTTTAGATTAAAATTCCCTGTGATATGATAATTATCTCTTTATTTATCTTTCTCTCCTTTTGGAGTAAGAGCTGCACAAGAACAGAAATTAAATCATATTCATCTTTGTTTCTCTAGTGTACATAGAGACCATGTAATGTGTGTTTGTGTGTATATATGTAGAAATGTACATGTATATATTATGATTTCCTGAATCTATGAAAATGAATAAGAAATATTAACATCTCTAATATCTGGAAGTCTCTTTTATGTATTTGCTCCCAAATGGGACTTAAAAGATAAATGTCTTTCTCAGTTTTGTAGGTAATCTTTTAATGTGAACTGGGACTTCTTCTAATCCCATATAATTTTTCTCTGTTGTTATATTGACCTACTTTAGATTAAATAAACCAATATTCAGGGCAGAAAATTCTGGTTTGGCTCCATCTAAGAATGGAAAATGCAGAAAGTGCAGAAGTGCTGCAAACTTTAGTTTTAAAAAATATGTCAGTGACAAGCAGAAATGAAAAAATTATCCTCTACTTCCCACCCCCAATGAAGACATATGCACTTTATAGACAAATTTTTAATATTTTAGAAATATTAAAAAATTAGTGGATAGATTTTAAAAGGCACACTTTCTTGCCTTCCTGCTGGAAGTTTCCCCACTTTGCCCTGGTCAATATATATGGAAAAGTTCACTAATCCAATGGTCTCACTTACTGAATATGTGCATGGACTTAGCACCCAGACCAAGAAAGGGAGTAGTAAAAATAATTCCTTCTGTGCATTAACCTTCAACAGTAACTATTAGCTTGAATTCTAGCATTATACAATGATTTTTTCCAGTTTATGTATTCCAAGTAAATCAAATTGTATAGTCCTTTCTCAGTTGCACCTGTGTCTTTCATACAGGATTATATTTGTGGTATTCGTTTATGGCATTTTATGAGTATATTAACTGTTGTGGTGCACCACACACACCCAGAAAGGACTTACTGCCCCAAATGCTGGGAGTGTTAGAAGGAAACAATCATCAGCTGTCATCTCTCTTTTGAAATTGATTCAACTGAGGAAAGACACCCCACCTTAGACCTTGGCCATTCTCCAGGAGTACATAGAATCATTCCTCTTGCTTTAAATTCAGAAACCTCTGATAGGCTATCTGTTCTTCCAAACTCTTTGCAGTGTCAGTACAAGAATCTGTTGGGACTTTTTCAAAGCCTGGTTTCTCCTTCCATCTAATCCTGCTTCCTTCCCTTACTTTACCCAAGTACTGACCCATGTAGCAACTCCAATGACAACTTAACAGAGATATAGTTGTTTTTTCTTCGTTTCTATACTCTACAGATATATTTTATAATTAATCAGAACACCAACTTTTTATAGAAGCTATCATTAGATCTCTTTTTGCAAAGATATAACAAATGATTTAGATAACTTTAAGTCACCAAGTGCAAGTAAATAGAAAATCTGCATTTGAATTTTAAAGTAAAGAAAAGGAAAGGAGAGGAAAGGAAAGATATGTCCAGGTTATCTCCAAATATATTTTTACTAGCTTCCATTTCTGTATATATGGGAAATGGTAATTAACCATAGGAGCACTTAAAGAGAACATTGGAATTTTAAAATGGCAACCATAATAAAAAGCCTATAGAAAGTATAGAAGATGGATAACTTCCTTCACCATTTAAACTGTTCCTACTGGGGGAGAGAGGAAACAGGTAGATCATGAGCATGCCAAATTCTGCTAACCTCTTTTGATCATTTTCTGAAGAAGAATCACTTTTGGTTGTTCTTTAAAGTTTAGCAGAATGCAAAAAATGCCATTCCTATTTGTGCATGATGTTTACATTAATGTATTCGGACGCAAAAAAAAAAAAAAAAACAAGGAAAAGTGTATATCTCGGCTTGGCACCTATGGCTCAAGCGGCTAAGGCACCAGCCACATATACCTTAGCTGGCAGGTTCAAATCCAGTCCGGGCCTGCCAAACAACAATGACAGCTGCAACCAAAAAATAGCCAGGCATGGTGGCAGGCACCTATAGTCCCAGCTACTTGGGAGGCAGAGGCAGAATTGCTTGAACCCAGGAGTTGGAGATTGCTGTGAGCTGTGATGCCACAGCACTCTACCCAGGGCAATACTTGAGGTTCTGTCTCAAAAAAAAAAAAAATGTATATCTTACATTAAAAAAGTATTATGCTTGATGCAGAGGGCCATATTTCTTATTTTGGTTCTAACAATT
>CAUYON010149720.1:0-32879 GCA_963573935.1 Arctocebus calabarensis
GTAGTCCCAGCTACTTGGGAAGCTGAGGCAAGAGGATAGTTTGAGCCCAAGAGTTTGAGGTTGCTGTGATCTATGATGTGACTGCAGTCTATCAAGGGTGACAGACAATATGAGACACTGTCTCAAGAAAAAAATAAAAAAATAAAAAAAAATGAAGAAAGTAGCCACATGATGGCACTATAACCTACAAAATAAGAGTCTGTCAATTTCTGAAGATCAAGTACTTGGCTAATTCTAGAGTAGTCCCAGCTAATTGGGAGGCAGAGGAGAATCGCTTGAGCCCAGGAGTTGGAGGTTGCTGTGAGCTGTGATGCCACTGCACTCTATCTAGGGTGACAGCTTGAGACTCTGTCTCAAAAAAAAAAGTACTAATCATTGAAAGAGACTGCTTAGAAATAAGGCATTTTATATAGAAGGTAATATGAATATAATTCCCTTACGCTTTTCAGAAATGTACTGGCTTTCTATCTCCCAAGTGCATTTTTCCACATGGTTCATTTAATACCAGCATCTTAGTCCTTTTGTGACTTTTTTTTTTTTTTGAGACAAGGTCTCAAGCTGTCACCTTATAAGTACTGTGACATCACAGCTTACAGCAACCTCCAAGTCTTGGGCTCAAGTGATCCTCTTGCTTCAGTTTTTCAATTTTTATTTTATTTTAAGACAAGAGTCTCACTTTGTCCCCCTCGGTAGAGTGCCATGGCATCACACAGCTCACAGAAACCTCCAACTCCTGGGCTTAGGCGATTCTCTTGCCTCAACCTCCCCAAGTAGCTGGGACTACAGGCACCCACCACAATGCCCGGCTATTTTTTTGTTGCAGTTTGACAGAGGCCGGATTCGAACCTGCCACCCTTGGTATATGGGGCCAGCGCCCTACTCACTGAGCCACAGGTGCCTCCCCCCAATCTCTCTCTTTTCCTCGTGCCTTACTTACCCTTTGCTCTAGGTCTTAGGAGCATGATATATCTGTTAACTTAGTTCTGTGTTTCCACATTTTGGTCTCACCAGTTGGCTATTTCACCACCTTAGTCTATGCAACCTGGTTCATTTTATCTAGCTTTTACTAGCTTTTGGTGTGTGTTTTCAGTTTTGTTCATCTTTTTTTTTTTGAGACAGAGTCTCCCTCTGTTGCCCTGGGTAGAGTGCCTTGCCATCATCATAGCTCACAGAAACCTTAAAATCCTGGGCTCAAGTGATCCTCTTGCCTCAACCTCCCAAGTAGCTGGGACTACAGGTGCCCACCACAACATCTGGCTACTTTTTCTACTTTTAGTAGAGATGGGATCTCACTCTTGTTTAGGGCTGGTCTCAGACTGCTGAGCTCAAACAAGCCACCCACTTCAGCCTCTCAGAGTGCTAAGATTGCAGGCATGAGCTACACATCCTGGCCAGTTTCAATTATCTTGAGTGCTCCTCTTTGTGACAATTGCATGCATGCCTGAGTTGGGACAGGTGCCATTTCAAGGTACCATGCTCTTCCCTTTCTTCTTGAAACTTTAGTCTCTGACCAGTTTTTGGAATGAGCCCTTTTGGTTTTGGGAAGTGCTATTGTATTTTAATGCAGTAACCTCCTAATCTTTTTATTGTAAAATGGGACTGGATTCTTTTAAAGGGTGTTTATAATAGTTATTTGATTTAACTGGGAGGCTTGGGCTCAAGAGTTTGATACCAGCCTGAGCAGATTCGATCTCTAAAATTAGCTGGGTGTTATGGCCAGCGCCTGTAGTCCCAGCAAATTTGGAGGCTGAGGCAAGAGGATCAATTGTGCCCAAGAGTTTGAGGTTGTTGTGACCTATCATGCCACAGCACTCTACCCAGTGAGACTTTGTCTAAAAAAATTTATTATAATAAAATGATTAATAAACTTAAAAAGCAGCTCCTGTCCTCCATGAATGATCATTGATGTCTTTACCATGCTGGTGTTCCTCTGGCATCTCAGCTAAGTACTTAAAAATATAAAAATAGGCTCGGCGCCTGTGGCTCAATGAACTAAGGTGCCAGTCACGTACACCTAAGCTGGCGGGTTCGAATCCAGCCTGGGCCCGCCAAACAACAACAATGACGGCTGCAACCAAAAAATGTCCGGGCGTTGTGGTGGGCACCTGTAGTCCCAGCTACTTGGGAGGCAGAGTCAAGAGACTCACTTGAGCCCAGGAATGGGAGGTTGCTGTGAGCTGTGATGCCACAGCACTCTATCCAGGGTGACAGCTTGAGGTTCTGTCTCAAAAATAAATAAATAAATAAATAAAATACTAATTACTACTATTATTCCAGCAAAAAATATTCAGAAAATAGAACTAAGGGTCTACATTAATTCTATCAAAAACTGTAGTTTTCAGGGTTGAACGGAGGTCAATCTGAGCCAAGCTTCATAGTTTTCCAGTACTTAAGGTTCTCAATGAAAACAGCTACCATGCAAATTAAGTATGGAAAGCACTAAATTGGGCAGGCGACTGAATTTTCTCAGTTAAAAACATGTAGGCTCGGCGCTCGTAGCACAGTGGTTATGGCACCGGCCACATACACCAAGGCTGGTGGGTTTGAACCCAGCCTGGGCCAGCTAAAAATAACAATGACAACTGCAACAAAAAAATAGCTGGGTGTTGTGGTGGAGGCCTATAGTCCCATCTACTCAGGAAGCTCAGGTAAGAGAATCGCTTAAGCCCATGAGTTTGAGGTTGTTGTGAGCTGTGATGACACAGCACTCTACCAAGGGCAACATAGTAAGACTCTGTCCCAACAACAACAACAAAAATGTAGAAAAATATTTGAAAGTAGATTTTCATTATATTTTTATGATTTAAAAAATTAGACATGATAGGGCGGCACCTGTGGCTCAACGAGTAGGGCACCCGCCCCATATACCAAGGGTGGCGGGTTCAAACCCGACCCCAGCTGAACTGCAAAACAAAAAAATAGCCAGGCGTTGTGGCAGGCGCCTGTAATTCCAGCTACTCAGGAGGCTGAGGCAAGAGAATCGCCTAAACCCAGGAGTTGGAGATTGCTGTGAGCTGTATGACGCCATGGCACTTCAAAAAAAAAAAAATTAGACATGATAATTTAATGACTTCAAACCATCTCATAGTTTTATTTATTTATTTTTAGATACAGAGTCTCACTTTATTGCCCTCGGTAGAGTGTTCACAGCAACCTCCAGCTCCTGGGCTTAGGCGATTCTCTTGCCTCAGCCTCCCGAGTAGCTGGGACTACAGGCGCCCGCAACAACGCCCAGCTATTTTTCTGTTTTTGCAGTTTGCCGAGGCCAGGTTTGAACCCACCACCTTCAGTATATGGGGCCGGTGCCCTACTCGATGAGCCACAGGCGCTGCCCTACTGCTCTTGTTTTTAAATGAACTACACAGACTCTCCAATAATCCACTCACCCATCTAGTCTTTCTTCAAATTCATTCCTGTGGTCCTTTGAGAGCTCCCAGTCTCGGGGGAATACAGGCAATTAATTAATTACAGCCCAAGGCAGAACGAAATAAGCTCTTCGCACAGATGTTGTTAAGGGCACACATTTAGAGTCATGTTATAAAAATGTAATTTTGCAGGGCGGCGCCTGTGGCTCAAAGGAGTAGGACGCCAGCCACATATGCCCAAGGTGGTGGGTTCAAACCCAGCCCCGCCCAAAAACTACAAAACAAAACCAACAAACAAAAGCAATGTTGTATATTTGCCTTCCTGAATATTTTTATCACCAACATTTCTCCATGTCCTTATTGGAAGACTTTCTAAACCAGAAATATTAGGCGTGTCTATGCTGAATTTTGTTTATCCATTCTGTTGCTGGGCATTTCATTTCTTCTAATTGTTACAAATTACTATAAATAACTCTCCCTGGAAGATCCCTGTATCTGAACTATTTGTCAGGTACACAGATGACTTCTTTAGGAAAGAGGCCTAAATTGGGGGGATGACTGGGCCAAACAGCTTGAACTTCCCAGTCTCCTGATAGCTGTCATCAAATTTCTTCCCATCTTGGAACAGAAAGGTTGGTAAAAGCTTCCAGATGGCAATGTCTGCGTTACTGTCAGTAAATTTCACTGATTCTAAGCACCAGGCAGAAAGGGCAGGGATCTCAGCAAGAGGCTCAGTGTATGTTGACTGTAGATATTTGCTCTTCCCTGGGTCTTGCTGCCAACAAATGACCATGGTCTGGAATGCTCCCCGCACCTGCTATCCCCTTCTTCTTGGTCAGAGGGCAGTCTTGGGGCAGTGGTTGCAGTTCAGTGAAGTCTTTTTCTCACCTGCCTTAATGGTGCGTGAATTGTTTTATGGGTTTCCAGCCAAGTGTGAGACAGTCATTTCTTCCTGACCTTTATTGAACCCAAAGCTTGGCTGAAGTTTAAATAAACTGAGGCAGGCCGTAATAGAGCTTGATGTGGCTAAGTCTGTGGTCAGCTTTCATTTAAAAATAAATCACTTTTGTCTGGGCGTGGTGGTTCATGATTATCATCCTAACACTGGGAGTGCAAGGCAGGTGAATTGCTTGAGCTCAGGAGTTTGAGACCTTCTCTGAGCAAGAGTGAGATCCTGTCTCTACAAAAAGTAGGGAAAAAACAAAACTAAACTAACCAGGCCTTGCGGAGGGTGCCTGTAGTCCTGACTACTTGGAAGACTGAGGCAGGAGGATCACCTGGAATATTATTCAGCCATTAAAAAAGATGGAGACTTTACATCTTTTACATTTACCTGGGTGGAGCCGAAATATATTTTTCTTAGTAAAGTACAGAAAGAATGGAAAAATCAATATCCAATGTACTCCATACTAATGTGAAATCAATATATAAACAATTACATGCTCATGAGAACAATATAGTCCAGTTTGGTAGAAGAGGGGAGGAGGAGGGGGGAGGACGGCTGGTGGGGAGTAGAGGGAGGGCTCCACATGGTCCTACCAACATCTGGTGGTCCCATTTCACAGACAAGAAAACTGAGGCTCTGAGCAGAAAGGGAACTTGCCCAAGTGAGAAAGCAACAGAGCCAGGATTAGAAGTCAGTCAGTCTTCAGACACTGGTGGGCTGTCCGGTGTGAGGACTGTCCTGTGTAAGGACCCCAGGGGTCATCTGTGGATCACGTCTTTGGCCCGGTCTCTTCCTGCTTACGAGGACTCACTGGGAGCCCTTGGATAGGCACCTTTGCTTGTTTTGTTTAAATATTATCTAGCGCCTTTTACACACCTGTAACTGATCTCTGGATGACCCAGGCACAGAGATGGGCACAGAGCAGATGCCGGAGATGCCTGAGGACCCCCCTTTTTCTTTTCTTTTAGTTTTTTTTTTTTTTTTTTTTTTGCAGTTTTTGGCTGGGGCTGGGTTTGAACTCATCACCTCCTTATGGGGCCGGCACCCTACTCCTTTGAGCCACAGGAGCCGCCCCCTTTTGCTTTCCTTTTCCTTCCTTCTTCCACCCGGCTGTTCCCAGAAGGAATAATCTTGAATGAGTACTCTTGTTGCAGGAAGACATACTGAGGGGAGGGAGCTTCAGCATTTCCACTTGAGTCACCCGTCCCCTAAACCCATTACGATCTTTTAAAAAAGCAATAAAAATTCTACGCGCTTCAATATTTAATGTTCATAAAAATTGGTGCATCCGTTTAAACTGCAACACTGCAGGACTTCCGTGTAAAAAGCACTGTTTCCTTCCCTCCCTTTTTTTCTCTTTCCTTATATATTTTCCAAGTGGCCTCACTGTGCCAAACACTGGGCTGAGGATAGTGTGCGATAGACAGCCGAGGCTTTCTTGGTGCCCAGCTCTGGGTCAGGATGACACGTGATTTCCAGTTAAGGACTGACTGGTAGGAGGTTATTATTCAGCATAGTTTTCTTTTTTTTTCGAGACAGAATCTCACTATGTTGCCCTTGGTAGAGTGCTGTGGCATCTCAAACTCTTGACTTAAGTGATTCTCTTGCTCAGCCTCCCAAGTAGCTGGGACTATAGATGCCCGCCACAATGCCCAGCTATTTTTTTGTTGTAGTTGTCATTGTTGGGCAGGCCTGGGCTCAGGTGAGCTACAGGCGCTGAGCCTTTAGCATAGTTTTCTAAGATCCTGAACCTAAATTTCCTTCCGTTCCCAGGAGGACAGAGTGGGAACCACTGCCAGTGTGTGATTTAGTTGTTGTCAGCTGCCCAGGAATCCCACTGGTCCTCCCACCTGGTGGCCCTGTGAGTGCTGTGTCCTGGGAGGGGATGTGCTGAGTGTAGCTGGAATTATGGACGTCTGCTGTTCTGTGCATGGGGCTGAAGTTTTCTGGCACTAAAACCCAACCATAATATTGTTTTTTTCAAATTATGGAAGATAAAACTATTAGAATATTTTCAGTTAACAACTTTCCAGTGCCCACTACTTTTTGCCCACTCAGTGTACGATATTGTCTGATTTAGGCCCAGATTAAGTTTAATCCACTGATATTTCATGATGTCCGGTGGAAAGCCGGGAGATCCCAAGGGGGAACTGCTGGCCTGGGCTGTTGGAGTGGCCACTGTCCTGGGGGCCAGTCCCTTGGTGCTCGTTCCCACTCTCCTGCCTGGGCAGCTGTCATGACTATCCTTTCCTGTGCTCTTTACCCTGTGCCCCACCGGGCAGGCTGACCTTCTCCCTGGCCTAGGACAAGCCACGGTTCTGTGGGACCTTTGCTCACTGCTTCGCTCTGCCTGGGCGATGCCTGGCCGTCTTCCCACCTCCCACTCAGAGCCTACTCCTTCAGGAAGTCTTCCCTGTCCCACCCCTGCCCACCCAGCCTGGCCCAAAGCCCCACTGCAGGCTCTGATGGCACCAGTCAACAATAGTCACGGCTATAGTTGATATGCACTTACGACATCATGTTTTTGAGTATTTTTTTATTTTTTCAAATTAATATAAGGGTCCAATTTTTAGGTTACATTATTCTCACCTCCAGGGTAAAGTTCCATTTGTAGAAGAGCCCCTCACACAGGGGGCGTCTTATACACCCTCCAACGTCTGGGGCGTCTTATACACCCTCCAACGTGCACATTAGATGAGACCCCTCCTTCTGCCCTCCGTCCTGCCAAATATTCTCCCTCCTCCCCTACCGCTTCCCTCTATCCCCGGACTGAACTATATTATTCTTATGAGCATGTAATTGTTTATATATTGATTTCGTATTAGTATGGAATACATTGAATATTTATTTTTCCATTCTTTCAATACTTTACACTAAGAAGAAGGTATTTCAACTCTACCCAGGTAAATGCAAAAGATGTAAATTCTCCATCTTTTTTTTCTTTTTGTTAATTAAATTATAACTGTGTACATTAATGCAATCATGGGGTACAATGTGTTGGTTTCATATGCAATCTGAAATATTTTCATCAAACTGATTATCCATCTTTTTAAATGGCTGAATAATATTCCATGGTCTATATATCCCAGTTTGTTGATCCATTCATGGGTTGATGGGCCCTTACATTGCTTCCGTGACTTGGCAATTGTGAATTGAGCTGCAATAACCATTCTAAGCTTATAATATCATTTGATTCATGTCTGCCTTCCAAAGGAAAGAACTGGGAATCCTGTGTTTGCCTGTGCACGTGTGTACGCATGTTACGTGTCTACACACGTGTGTGTGTGTATACACGTGTCTGAGGGTGTTGAGGGTGTGCCTGTGTTTCCTCGCCATCCTTTCTGCTTTGCCATCATGGGGCTCAACACATACTAAACACTCAGTAACTGTTGAATCGTGTGTCGACCTGTGTATTTATTTATCTATTTATTTTTAGATAAGTGGGAATGGACAGTTTTGAGGTTACAGGGAAGGGGATTCCAGGTTCTGAGGGGAGTGTGTGAAAGCAGCAACTAAAACTATAACTATCCAGCGAAATCTAGGAAGAGTAGGATGTGGACCAGGAGAAAGTAGGTGGCTACCAGCGGTGGCCCTCGTGTCTGGAAACGATGAAGGGAACACGGGGTCCGCTTCCGTCCAGTCCCACTCTGGATCGTTTTACAACTGCTACTTGAACTGTCTAAGATCACCAACTGCTCCCGAGGGCTGCAGGAACCGAGTGGAGGAGTCTGGGCAGAGTCCCGTCTGCTGTGCTCCAGCATGAAACTGAACTGGTGGCCTCTCCTGTTTTCTGCCTCAGTTTTTGCTGAGTTGCTTCTTTTTTTTTTTTTAGTACAGACCTTCCATGATTAACGGAGAAGCTGCCATTCTACCAGTAATTTATTTATGTAAAGTAAATTGATTTCAGGTTAATGTGAGGGTACAAACAACCATGTTGAAATATTTGATTTTGTTAGGTAGAGTCCCTCTTGTGATCAGGTCTCACACACAAAAGGTGTGCCAGCCCCCCCCCACCCCGTGCCCATTCAGTGAGAGCGCCTTCAGACCCTCCCTCTCTCCCACCCTCATTACCTTTCCCCTCAACTTGAATTGAAATGAGTTTTTCTCCTAGGTGGGCCTGCAGCCGATAATCTACTGGTTTCACGTTAGTATCGAGTAGGGCTGCATATTTATTTCTTTGAAATCCTTTTGGTAGTAGTGACTTCTTAATATCAAACAGAGAAACCGAGGCCCAGAGGCTTGTATCCACTGAGGTCCCACAACTGGAAATGGACAGAGCTGGGCTGCGAACCCAGGCCTCTTACTCAGCCAAGTGACCTCTGCGCTACTCCGGGCTGCCAGCTCCCCACGAGGTTTGGCAGGTTCAACAGAAGCTAAAAGTTCAAAGAAAATTTACCGCAAAGCCTGGTGTTTACCAGGAGATGACTTCACCTCCCCAACAGTGAAAGGCTTTGCAGAAAAGAGCTGAAAAGAAAATACCTTTGTAGTGAATGAGCCAGGCCGGCCTGGCTCCGGCTGACTCACCAAGAAGTTTTCACTTTATAAGGACTTCACTGGGGCTTCCCTAGGCGTGCCTCGTGCCCTGTGTCCGGGTTGGGGAGAGGGTGAGTGTCAGGCTCCCAGCCCAGCAGGAAGCTCTACCATCCCTGTGTCCAGGAGCCCTTGAGAACAGCGCCTGTCTCTCCAGGGTCCCCAGCCTGTGTGTATGTATGAACCAGGTTGCATCAGTAGCACCCACCCAAATGTCAGCAGGTCTGGCTGCCCACTGCTCTTCCGGACGTCTGGCCCCTGAAACCTTACTGCACAGCCCCAGCTGCAGGCCCCACCAGCTGCTGCCTTTTTATCCTTTCTTTGGACCACTTTCTCCCCTTCTGCATCATTTGAAGTCATTGAGGGGGCCTGGCCCGCAGTGACCACAGTCCTCTGTTGGAAAGTGGAGGTTCGCACCAAGAGACTGTTTTCCAAAACTCCTGCGCCTCCCTGGGCCTGTGGAACTGTGTTCTCTGTAGATTCGAGGCAGAAGGGGTAGCACTCCAGGTCTCCCAGGAGCCACCCCCTCCCAGGACACACGCATGGGCACTCAGTGCCCCATCCCATTTTCCCTCCTCTTCTTCCAAGTAACTCCAACCCCGAGCGAGCAACTTGTGCAAATCCCTGCCCTGTACCGCCTGAGCTGGCCGCACAGCCCACCGGACGGTCCTGGGCTGTGTCTCATTCCCGAGAGCGAGACTGTGGACGCTTCGGCAACTTCCACGCACCCTGATGCTGCTTGCAAACACCCCAGAGGTCAGATTATTACTCACCCCTTTCAGAGATGGAGAAGCTGAGTCTCAGAGAGGCAAAGGAATCTGCTCGGGTCTCACAGCTGCACAGGCCTCCCTGTTCCCACTCTCTGGCTCCTGCAGATGGTTACCTGTAGGGTCAGGGGTTGGGAGATGGCCTTGGAATGAGAATCTTAGGAATGCAGGAAGGGGCCTTGAGGTGATCTGAGGAATTCTTACCACCACAGGGGTGAGTGATGGGAATAGCTGAGGGGTGACGTCACACAGTGGTAGCCCATTGCCACCATGGCAGTGCTCTCTGGAATGGATAATGATTAAGCTGAGAGAAAGTTAAGGGTTAGGAAGAAAACATGGATTGTGCCCAAGGCCACCAGCTCTCTCAGGGGGAAGAGAGGACAAGCCTGAGTTCGGCAGTCCCCTGAGCAGTGACCCAGCAGTCCCCGGAGCCTTTGCATAGCAGTGGCACTGGCTGTCATCAGCTGGCATTCCGTCCACAGTGGGCAGTGGAGTCTCTGCCCTGTGGGACATGCCTCCTCCACCCAACCTGGCTTTGGGGTATAGAGGGGTAGCGTGCTAGGGTCCCAGGGAAACTGGTTTTGTCAGAGTCTCAGACTTTAAACCCTTGTCCACTGGCTGGCAGGAAACCAGAGACTGGGCTGAGATAACAGGGTTATCTCAGGCTCCTCCTGGGAGACAAAGAGAAGAACAGACCCCACTTGTCCTCCCCTGGCAGGACACCCAGTAGCATTCTAGCTCCCAGACGCTTGGCTGCAAAAGACCCACGGACCTGACTTCAGAGCTGCCCTCCGAGGCCTCCCTCCTCCAGCCTACTCCCCTCCCTCACCCCTATGTGCTTGTTTATCTGTTTATTTCCTCGTCTCTAGTTTGTTTACCCAGAGGGCACAGCTTGGTGTGGTGGGCATTAGAAATGGGCTTGGACCTCTGTTTACCTGGGACTAAGGGGGTTTCTCAGATATGGGACCTTCAGTTTTAAAACTGGGACAAGGGCCAAGAAAATTTGGATCAGTTGGTCAGTGTATTTACCTCTCTGAGCCTCAATCTGCTCATCTCTAAAACGAGGTTAGTTATCACCTGTCGCAGGATTAAAAGGGATAACACAAGGAAACATCTAGCACATGGTAAGTCTTCAGTGACGGTTGGTTTCCGTTATTTATTTCTCTGCCTGGAGGAAATTGCAGGTCTCAACCTTGAATTTCTCACTTCCCTATTCCCAGAACCTTTTCAAATCAACACAGAAGCAGATTTAGGGTATCACCTGCATTTGAGATATCATTAAACCCATCTGTTGTGCTTTTGCCCCAAACGTCTTTTTTTTTTTTTTTTAATTGAGACAGAGCCTCAAGCTGTCATCCTGGATAGAGTGCTGTAGCATCACAGCTCACAGCAACCTCTAATTCCTGGGCTCAAGCGAGTCTCCTGCCTCCGCCTTCTAAGTTGCTGGGACTACAGGCATCTGCCACAATGCCCGGCCATTTTTTGGTTAGATTCGAACCCACCAGCTCAGGTATACAGTGGCTGGCGCCTGAGCAGCTTGAGCCATAGGCGCCGAGCCCCAAACACCTTTTGATTGACAAGGCTCAAGTAATGAACAGAGGCAGATGAGTAAAGGGAGAAAGATTGAAAACCAGGAGGCTGGGCCTACTCGCCAATCTGCCACTAACTTGCTGTGTGACCTTGGGAAAGTTGCTTTGCCTCTCTGGGCCTCAGTTGTCCCATCTACAAAATGGAGGGTTGGCTGAATGGTCTCTAAGTATATCTTTTGGCTCCACCAAGCGAGGATCACTACCCTGTGAGCTATGACAGAGGAATTATTGAGGATAAGAAGGTTTGGTTGGTGATAAGGAGGAGGAACCAAACAGCTGCTGTCACCTTCACAAGCAGCAATATAATTTGAAAAATGGGCTCGGCGCTGTAGCTCAATGAGTAGGGCACCTGCTGCACACACCAAGGCTGGCGGGTTCAGGCCTGTCCTAGGCCTGCTAAAAAACAATGACAACTGCAACTCCCCAAATAGCCAGGCTTTGTGGTGCCAGCTCCTTGGGAGACTGAGGCAAGAGAATCGCTTACGCCCAAGAGCTTGAGGTTGCTGTGAGCTGTGACAACACGGCACCCTACTGAGGGCAACATAGTGACACTCTGTCTCAAAAACAAACAAACAAACAAAAAATTGAAAAATGGCATTAGATGGAAAAGGATGAGGTTGTCTTAAAGGCAGAGCAGTTGGCTTATGTCTGCAAAGCAGCCTGGGATTGGTCTCATGATGCAAGGCCACTGGGCCTTCGTTTACTCACTCCTTTGCTCATTCATCTGTTCCTTCATTCCTTTCTTTATTTGTTCATTCGTTCGCTCTTTCATTCATTCTTTTGCTGAGAGGTATCCTAGCACAGTGATCAATAGTTCTGAAACCAACAAGCCTGGATTCAAATCCCAACTCCGCCTCTTAGATTTTTCCTCATGGGTAAAGCGGAGACAGCAAAAGTACTTGCCCCTGATGTACGTAAAGGACGTTCAGCAGCGTCTGGCATTTATAAAGTGCTATATACCTGTTTGCTATTACTGTTTGTTTATTCTTCCACCATTTGCTAAAGGACAGCTCTGTGGCAGGCACCGGGCTGGGTAGCCAGCAGGGATTCAGACGTGAAGCAATGCCTGACTTTAAGCAGTGCACAGAGGGCTGATCAGGCAACTGCAGAGCTGTGTGGTCGGTGTTGTGGTGCAGGTAAGCACAGGGCACTGTGAAAATGCAGAAGAGGGAGGCCTTGTGAGGGATGGGGACAGGCTTGAGACAGGGAGTGTGTCCAGAAGAGCTCTGTGGCAGAGGTGGCACTTGAGCTGGGTCTCGTTAGCCAGGGGGCAAATGGGGTGGGATGGCGAGAACCACAGGCAGCTGGGGCAGTACTTGGAAGGGAGAATGTGAATGTTCAAGGAACAGACATGCTTTGGGGGCTTGCTGGGGGCTGGGAGGGGGTAGACGAAACTGTCAGGAGAAAGCAAAGCCTCGCCTCTGCTGGACACTCTGTGCTGCTAAAGAGTTAATATTTCACCAGCTGGGCCAGTATTTCTAACTTTTAGGATTGTGTTGGAAATTATCAAACCTCCATCATATGGAGATTTGTTTGTAACTAAATTATATACATGCACTACCATCCAAACATATTGTGTACATGGTAAGGCATGTACAAATAGAAAAAATTGTAAAACATGACATAAAGAAGGCACATAAATAGAAATTCTGGTACTTTCCCCCCCTTTGAAACAATGGCTTATCTTATGCTTCCCCTGGATTGCACCCCGATCCCCCCACTTTGGACCTCATGGTTTTATACCGTTGGATGAATCAAGGGATGGTAAGAGGAAGAGAGTGGAATTTTTTTAAAGTGCCTTTAAAAGACCCTTAAACATTCACACACACTGGTATCCCTGTAGTCATTAAAATGAAGGTGTGGCTGTGTGTTATTAACAGCAGACGGTGCTAATCCAATAGGGAGAAGAGTTGCAGGGTGACCATCTCTCCCAGTTTGCCCAGGACTGAGTGGTTTCCTGGAATACAGGACCCTTAGTACAAAAGCCCAGCTAGTCCCAGGTGAACTGGGTCGCCCTAATAGTATGTCTAGAACAAGCCCATTTTGTCAAAAACTGTAAATGAAAGGTTAGCAAAGGACTGGAAGGCTGGTTTCCCAAAATGTTAACAGTGGTTGTCGTTGAGTTGGTGGTGGGCCGATTACCATTTTGGGTAAAATTTGTTTCCGCATCTATTCATTGATTAATTTTGGGTTTTGCTCATCTGTACTATGTATTTTCGGACTTGAAAGATGTACCATTGTGTGACTTTTAAGACATGAAAAACAAAGCAGAGACACCCTTGGCAAGCAGGGCCGGGCACAGCAGCAGACAGAACATAGCAGATGGCCAGGTGAGTTAGGAGGTGGCTGGAGAAGGCCAGAGAGGACAGGTGGAGGGGTCAGGGAGGAAGAACGACTCCACAGGGCTTCATAACTGATTAACTGTGGGGACTGAAGCAGAGGCAGGAGTTGGGACCTACAAGTTTCTGGGTGGTGCCATTAACCAAGAGCAAGGGAAAAAGATAGTTTTGAGAAGGAAGGATGGAGGTGGGAGCTCAGAGGACTGGGATAGGAAGTCAGCTTGTTTTAGACACTGGGGGTACCTATGGGACATAGGAATGGGATTCATCACAGGAGCTCAGAGACCTGCCACTCTATAGGCCTGTTTCTTGACTCAAGCCACTGTGACCAGCACCTTTCCTTTGAAAAGTCCTCCAGACCTCCAGCGACATGCTCCACTGGCCTGGAAGTCCCTTCTGATTCATGGCCTGGTTTGAAAGGACTTAGGTCTTAAGACACACTGCAGAAATTCATCACTGTCACTCTTCCGCAGCAAAAGTGACTCATTTACATTATATAGAAAGTTTATCTTTTCAATCTTTTAGCAAAAAGAACGTGTGCATTCCTTTATTATTTTGTTTTTCTCCTCCAAGATCAGTGTAGTGATTTTAAAAGTTCTGGGATTTGTTTTATGAACCAGCTGTTGGTGTATCTTTGTGACTGTTCTGTGTGTCCTTGAAAATAATGTGTACTCTGTTGTTGGGTGGGGTGACCTATAAATGTCACACAGGTCAAGTTGGTGGACAGCGTTCAAGTCTATTACATCCTTGCTTACTTTCTGTTTACCTGTTAATATTAGTTACAGGAATGTTGACATTTCCACTCTAAGCATGGATTTGTCTGTTTCTCTTTTCAGGTGTGTCAGCTTTTGCTTCCAGTATCGTGAAGCTATGTTCTTAGTCACATACATATTCAGGAGTGTTATATCCTTTTGGTTAATTGATCCTTTTATCATCTCTGATGACAACCTCTGCTCTGAGGCCTTATTTCAGCTTTCTTATGATTAGTATTTTCCTAGTGTATATCTTTTCATGTTTTTATATTTAACTCATCTGTGTTTTATACTTAAAGTGGGTTTCTTGAAGACAGCATAAACAGATCTTGTTCTTTTTAATCTGATGTGACAATCTCTGCCTTTATATAGGACTGTTTAGATTATTTGCTCTTTTTTTTTTTTTTTTTTTTTTGAGACAGAGTCTCAAGCTGTCACCCTGGATAGAGTGCTGTGGCATCACATCTCACAGCAACCTCCAATTCCTGGGCTCAAGCGAGTCTCTTGCCTCTGCCTCCCAAGTAGCTGGGACTACAAGCACCTGCCACAATGCCCGGCCATTTTTTGGTTGCAGCCGTCATTGTTGTTTGGCGGGCCCAGGCTGGATTCGAACCTGCCAGCTCAAATGTACGTGGCTGGTGCCTTAGCCCACTGAGCCACAGGCGCTGAGCCAGATTATTTGCTCTTAATGTAATTGTTAATTTGGTTGGGTTTAAATAGCTTCCATCTTGCTATTTGCTTTGTATTTATCCCATCTCTTTTTTTCCCTTAATTTGTCTTTGCCCGCTTTTTTTTTTTTTACTGGTTGCTTTAGAGTTGGTAATATGCATCTTTAATATATCATATAATGTTTGCATGTTATGCCACTTTACACATTTGTTATTCAGGGTTCAATCAGAGAAACAGAACTACTGAGATACAAAATAAGAAAGCTCTTTTTGGAATTTGACCTTGTATATATAATATGAGGTGGTTAGATAGTCTATCAAAGGCTATTTTTTGTGTTTCTGGTGCTGGTATTCTGACAGTGCAGGGGAGTCAAGAGATGGAAACACAAGATGTACTTAAAGTGGGGAGAGAATGGGGAAGAGCTGCAAAAACTGGAGCTAATGTGTCATCTCTCACCTCCTTCATGATGCCAATTTCAATGATGGGATGGTCTTTGAGAAAAACTGGGTCCTTCATTAGAAAGTTAAACACATCCCTGGGTTGGGGTCAGAGAAACTGAAGGACTATCTGGCAGGAGCTGGAGGACCTGTGGGCCCAGCTGCTGCCTCATGACAATAAGGTGACTCAGCAGTTGAGCACCTGGTGTCCCTGCACCAGCTTTCTGAGTGACCAAAAAAAAAAAAAAAAAAAAAGTAAATAAAAAAATAAAAAGGCAAGCAACTACTGCATTACCCCATCCTCAAGTGTTGTGAAAATTCTCTTGTGACCAATACTAATTTGAAACTATACAGGGAAAGGAAATCTATGAAACATAGTTCCAGGTTAGCTTAGTTAACATGATACAAATTCAACATATAATGTAAGAAACTTACAATAGTTTACTTCCACTCCCCATTCTGTCCTTTTTGTACTATCATTGTAATACATTTTGCTTCTCCATATGTTATAAGCCCTCCCATACACTATTATTTTTACTTTAATTAATTATCTTTAAAAGAAATTGAAAACTAGAGGGAAAATCTTTACATCAACTCACATGTTTGCCATCTTTGGCACTCTTTAGTCTTTTGTGTTGATTCAAGTGTTGTTTTGTTGTTTTCCTTTCACTTGAAGAAGTTCCTCTGCTATAATGTAGTGCAGGTTTGCTAGTGACAAATTCTCTCAGCTTTTGTTTGCCTGGAAAAGGTTTTGTTTCTCCTTCATTGTTTTAGAGGGCATTGTTGCTGGGTATAGAATTCTTAAGTTGACAGTTTTCACCTCCCACCCAGCACTGTAGAAAGGTTCCATTGCCTTCTGACTTACATTGTTTCTGGTGAGAAGTCTATAAAATTTTATCATTGTTCCTTTGTATGTGTCCTTTTTTCTTCTACTTTCTTGTTATCACTGGTTTTAGCAATTTGATTATGATATACTTTGGTGTTGGTTTCTAAGGTGAATCCTGCGATTTGCTGAGCTTCTTGGATTTGTGGGCTTATAGTTTTTATAAAATTTAGAGAATTTCCAGTGATTATTTCTTCAAATATATTTTATGTTCCTTTCTTTTTCTCTCTTTCTTCTCTCATTCTTGAATCTCACTCACATATATGTTAGACTATCTACTGTCTTATCACATGTCACTGCTCTGTACCTTTCATTTCCAGGCTTTTTTTCTCTCTGTGCTTCAATTTAGGTAAAATCTATTGCTATACCTTCAGTGTCAATGATCTTTTCTTTTGTAGTGGTATCTAATTTGCTGTTAATTCCAATCAATACATTTTTCATTTTAGATATTATATTTTTCATGTCTAGACATTCCACTTGATGACTTTTTTATATCTTTCATTACTCTCCTCATTATGGTTATCTTTTCATTTAAATACTTCCACATAGTTCTAATAACCATTATAACTTCTTTGTGTACCAGTTTCATCATTTCTGTCATTTCCAGGTTTGCTTCTATCGACTGACTTTTTTCTTTTGGCTATTGGTCACATTCTCCTGTTTCTTGTCCTACATGGTAATTTTTGACTAGGTGCTAGACATTATGACTACTACATTGTGGAGTGTCTCAATTTTGTTGCCTTCCTCTAAGGAACACTGGGCTCTGTTCTAACAGATACTTAGTTTACTTGAAAATCAGCTTGATCCTTTTAAAGCCTGTTTTTAAGCTTTGATATAGTTGGTTTGCACTGGCCCTCACTCTAGGCATAGCTCAGCTTGCTGCTAAGGTATAACTGCTATGGAATCTCCACTGCATCAGTTTTCAATGAGTTCACCCCACATAGGGTGATTACAATGTCTCCTGTCCTGTGTGAACTCTGGGAATTGTTTAGCTTCCAACTCTCCAGTTGTACTTTGCCCAGTCTTAGGGAGTTTTGCTCTGTGCATGTGTGACCTACTACTCAGAAACAATTCAGGAACATCTCACTGAGATTTCTGGAGTTCTTTGCTGCACAGCTTCCTTTTTTTTGGAACTTTGCCACAGAACTTTCAGCTGAATCCTAATATCCATATTCTCAGTTCAGCAGGATCACTGTGTTCTGCTTGAGGTGCCTCTCCCTGGCCTATAAAGAAAATCAAGGCTCCCTTCGTTTCTCCTTTCTTAGGGGTTGCATTGGCCATACCTGTTTTTCAATGGTTCAAAACAGTTATTTCATATATTTTGTTCCATTTTCTAGTTTCTTAGAGTGGGAAGGTAAGTCCAATCCTTGTTACTCCATCACAGCCAGAAGCAGAAGTCAGAACTAAATATGTAGAAAAGCTCTCTAATGGCTCAGTTTAAATGCTACCTTTCAGGAAGGTTTCCTTAATTTCTGTCTCTTCTATGTGTTATCACATTCTTCCTCAATGTATAATTATATACATTTGTAACTGTCTCAGTGGGCTATAAGGGCCGCACAGGTGCACACTCTCTCTCATCTAGTACCTTCCTGAGCCTAGCATGTGAAAGGACCTAGGAGAGTGAAGCCAGATCTCCTTGTGTAGCTTGGCAGTGAACTGAAGTGACCCTGATGAGGCAATGATATCCCAGGCTGAGACCCAGGAGGACTGGCTCTCTCTCCTATGTGGTCACCAGTAGGCAGACACCCAGGTAAAATCACAAGTGTGCACAATTCTTCCTTATTAGGTGGAGGACAGGGAGAGTGGTTAAATGAATCCAGGCTTGTGCAGACTTGCCAAACACGTCATTCTGACATTAGAGCTCACAAAACCTCCAATCTTGATGCAATGGAAGGGTTTGATCACAGGTGCCCTGATAATGTCAGATCATCCTCCAGAGAGGGGCTAGCCCAAATCCTGAGGGACTGAATACCCAGGAGGTAAGACTGCTGCTATTCTTTCCCACCTTCTCTACAAGTGGAGTGTGGATGGAGAATGGCACTAGTCCTAGCTTTGATACCTTTATCAGCTGACTCAGTTTCTCCAACTGAAAAAGGAAGCCTCAGACAGGATGGTTTCAAAGGCTATCTCTTGCTCTAAAAAGCTGGGTTCTGGCAACTGACTACTGATGGTCCTGGAGGTCTATGGTTGCTTTAGCTGGTTATTCCAGCATTTTACTAATTGATTCTGGGACAATTAGTGGTTCTGTGATTAGAACAATCTGTAGCATCAGAGCGACAGTCCATGATGTTGTGATCCTAATCTCCTATGATTCTGATGTCCATAGCTGGTGACAATTCTGTGGCACTCTGTGTGTAGATCCATGACCCTGGAGCATCCGTTGCATTGTTCTCCATCAGCAGTGATAGAACAGGGGTTCCTAGGAGCCAGCCCACTGTCTACTCAAGAAGTACCCAAACCTGCCCCTTCTTCGTTGTTCCCAAGGTCATTAATTCTGAGTGATTCACTTACAGGAGCCAGAGAGAAACAGAGGTGCAGGGAATGCCGACCCGGCTGCCCTCGGCCTGAAAGAGCTGAATTGTCTGCCTGCCTGAGAGAGCCTTTGTCTTTGGCTGTCTGGTGAGGGCCTTTGTCTTTGGCTGTCTGGGCTGGGCTGGGCTATCACTGGGTGCCACAGTACTGTGCCAGTTCTAGATGCATGTTCTGTCTTCCCAGCCCATGATCCAGCATCTGGGCTCCCCAGTGATGCTATGCCTCACTACGAGGGGTGAGTGGTGGGACAGAGTGGGGGTTCATTGCTGTGTCCACCTCCCCAGATTCCTGGGCTACCTCTGACTGTGCTGTACCTGTTTTGCCAACCCTGGGTGACACCCCTGATTCTTCCCAGTTCCTGGCCTGGCCCTGTCTGGGGCATGTCATGCACCTCTCTGAAGTTCTCTGGAGACCTAGTCACGCTGACAGACTGAGATCCCTTACAATGTCATTGTTTCTGTTTATTTCATAGTAAATGAGGACTAACGAGGACTGACTATGCTGCTTCTTGACCTGTTGGCCTGGGGATTTGGGACTAACCCCTAAGAATCCCATCCTGAACCACGGCTAGATAATGTCAGATCCCAATGCACAGGGATGGGCTGGAGGAGAAAGTGAGAAGAACAGGTGATCCCCCCCACCCCCCGCTCTGCCATATATTTCTTATGTGACCTTGGACAATGCATTTCCCTCCACTGTGCTGCAGGCTCTTCACTTGTGAAATGGGAAGGCAGAACCCACCTCCCCCTGGCTGTAGAGAGAAGTCCATGAGAACTTATAGAGAAACATGGTCTGTGGGAAAAGGGTTAGTTACTGTTGTGCAAACAATGGAATAGTTCTCCAAGCACACATGCGGTAACCCCAGATCCTATACCACACCCCAGAAGGGTTTTCCAGACCTCATAGAGAATATTTGGTGGGGGAATTTGAGGAATCTGTGAGAATCATGGGCTCTCTCTTTCTGAGAGGTGAGAATGTGATCAGGAGGAACTCATTCAACTATTCATAGATTCTATACATTTGCTTGTTCATTTACTCACTTATTCATTTGTTCATATGTTTATTTACCAAGCTCAGACTATTTGCCAGTCATTGTTTTAGGCACTGGTTTGTGTCTTAGAAATTCATCCCAGAGAAGGACTTCACTGGACTCTGGATTCAGGATGGGGGTTAGAGGAAAGTGCGGCCCAGCCCTTGGCCTGCTCACGAAGACAGTGCCCAGCACGGGTTAAGAGTGACGGTGCAAGGGTCAGACAGGTGAGGTCTCTGCCATTGCCTCACTGCGTGACCTTCACCAGATTACCTAACCTTTCTGAGTCTTTGCTCATCTGTCAAATGGGGGAAGTAATGGTGATGCCCTATCAGGGCTGCTGTAAGGACTGAACGTAAAATCAGGTGTAGCCCCATGTGACTATGGCCACAGAAATGGTAGTTCTAAGGTGGAAGTCAAGGTTGTAGGAATCAGATGACCTATGTTTGAATCTCAGTTCTGCTACTGTTAGCTAAGGGGCCTTTGGCAAGGCAGTTGGCCTTTCCTGCCTCAGTTTCCTCTTTTGTCAAATGAGGCTCATTGATATCGTGAGGATTAAGTTTAAAAAAATATAGATCTGTGGGTGGCACCTGTGGCTCAAAGGAGTAAGACATTGGCTCCATATGTTGGAGGGGGCAGGTTCAAATCTAGCCCCAGCCCCAAACTGCAATAAATAAATAAATAATATATATATGTATATATTTATGTGTGTGTGTGTATATATATCTGTATAGCAGAAAGCCTGGCATGTGGTAGACCTCAAAACATGGTGGCAAATAGTATTAAATGTTCCTCATGACGCCTGAGGGCCCAGTTCACTTGAACTTGGTTTTCATGAACTTCTCAGGGAGGTGTGTGCCCTGGGGGTGTGCGAGATGAACTTTTGTTTGATATGCAGATATATTTAAAAAATCTTAAAAAAAAAAAAATCTTATCCTTCTAAAATTTCTATTTTACATATTAATATATATTTCCTAATGTACATGGTACATAATTTATCTATAACTCATAGCAACATAAATCTATACATTTTGAGAGTGAACGAAAAGGTGAGGAGGGCCACTGCTCACTGGGTGGAGGAACCCTTCATCCCATGGAGGATGTGGGTGGGGTCCTGTGGCCTTGGACAAGGCTGGCTGCAAGGCACATGGGGACTTACCGTGGAGCCTGGAATTTCTTTATGTGGAATGGGGCTGGGTGTCCCTTACCCCTTGCTCAGTTGGCCCCACTGGAATTTCTAGATTCCTAAGTCATTGGTGAAGGACACCCCTCCTCACCCTTGAGTTTCCCGGGTAGGGTTTGGTCTGTTTTGGTGCCTTGTTGTGGAGTCTCCATGGGGCTGTCTGAGCTTGGTTGATTGCACAGATCTCAGCTGCAACACCCCTGCTACCAAAGCCATCCACAAGAAGGGCGCGCCTGCAGCCTTCCTTCCGGGGCGAGTGGAGGGAGGAGGACCAGAGTGCAGCAGTCACTGGGGCTGGAAATGAAAACCCTGTAACGGATCCATATCTGCAGCCCTGGGCTGGGGATGAGCAGTGGGGAGCCCCGCAGGGCCGTGCTGGTCTCTTGGGAGCTAAGCGCTTAGCCTTCCTTGTTCTGTTCCCTGTCTGTCCCAGTTACTGATGTCACCCAAATGGTCTCAATGTAAATGGGCCTGGCACTTGGGCTCCAATAGTATACATTCATTACTTCATTCACTCATTCATTCATCCATTCATTCAAGATTTCACTGAGATTCACCATGTCAGGCCCTGCAGTAGCATTTTGGGCAACAGTCTGGAGCACCTAGTCAAATTATGACTCATCTGAAAGACAGCGGTGTTACCAAAATGATTGTATTTTTGCATGTTTGCATCATAGACCCCTTTAGGGATATGATGAAAACTAGGAACCATCACCTCAGAAAATGTAATAAGCACATCTATGTGAAATTTCACCTATAGCTTTAGGATGCTTATGGATTTCCCTGTGTCATCCACTGCAGAGCCCAGATTAAGCCGCCCTGAACCATAGGGGTGGGGGCGCGCTGGGGAAGGGGAATTGGCCAGAGCCAAGCTAGGAGCCTGTGGAGGTGGAGTTAGGGTGTGTTTTTTAGTTTAGGAATTTGGGAAAGACTTCCTGGAGGAAGTCACATCCATTCATTCAATAAGCATTTATTAAGCACCTACCAAATGCCATTCCTTGGGGATAGACTACCAACAAGAAAGGCAACATTCTTGCTGAGCTGGAGCTTGCACAGTCTAGTGGGGGGTGAGGGGAAGAAAAAGAAATAAGCAAATAGAGGGTCAAACTCAAGAAAGTCTGGAGGTGACAGGGCAACTTTAGGGGAAGATCAAGTTGAAGTGTCAGGCAGAGGCACTAGGTTAATGGAAAAGCCATGTGGTAGGCACAAGAATGCAGTGCTTGGGGAACGTTTGAAAGAAGACTGGTGTCCAGAACTCAGTCAGGGATATGAGATGGAATTAGAGAGATGCAGGAAGACCAGATGGCTCAAGCCTTGTGGTCCAGGGCAGGAAATTAGGATTTTACCCTGAGGGTAATGGGAAGCTATTTTTTTCTTTTAAGTTTAGAATTTTAAATTTGTATAAATGGAAGTAGTGTGTACCACATGTCTCTCTATGGCTTGCCTTTTTTCATCAAACAATGTTTGATAGTTGTAGATTTAAATGTGTTAATTTCTTTTTAACTGCTATATAGAATTATATGGGGCAGATGGTGATGGTGACTCACATCTATAATCCCAGTGCTTTGGGAGGCTGCAATTAGAGGAACGCCTGAGACCAGGAGTTTGAGATCAGCCTGGGCAACATAGCAAGACCCCATCACTACAAAAATAAAAAATTAGCTGGGCCTGGGCAGCAGATCAAGACCCTGTGTTTTAAAAAAAGAGAGAGAATTGTGGTACATGTATATATCATATTTTATTCATCCATTTTCATGCTGATAGACATTTAGATTATGTTCTGTTTTTTTACTGTTACAGCTAATACTGACAAAAGGGATTAGTTGGTTGCAGGGTGTACACATTTTTAACATCATGAAAAGTTTCCGCTTGGCTTTCAAAGTAGTCATACTTTGGCTGGGTATGGTGGCTCACATTTGTAATCCACGCACCCTGGGAGGCTTGCTTAATCTCAAGAATTTCAGACCATCCTGAGCAAGAGTGAAACCCTCATCTTTACTAAAATTAGAAAAATTAGCCAGGTGTCATGGAACGCACCTTTAATCCCAGCTACTCGGGAGGCTGAGGCAAGAGGATTGATTGAGCCCAGGAGTTTGAGGTTGCTGTGAACTATGAAACCATGGCACTCTACCTAGGGCGTCAGAGTAAGACTCTGTCTCAAAAAAACCCCCCCAAAAGTTGTCATACTTATTTCCTATTCTTTATATCTTTGCCAACAATTGATATTGCCCACCTTTTAACATTTTGACAATGTTCTGGGTATAAAATGGTAACTTGTTTTCATTTGTGTTTCCCTGGTCACTAGTGAGGTTAAACATGTTATTTTATATTTATGAGTTCTTGGAGTTTCTTCTCTTGTGAATTATCACTTCATATCCCTTGCCCATTTTTCCGCAAGAGTGTCTCTTTCTAATTGATTTGTGGACTTGTTTGTATATTCTAGTTACTAATCGATCGTCTTTTATAAACGTTGTGAACGTCTTCTCCCAAGCTGTTTACCAGAGGGTTTTAAGAGAGGAGTGACATGATCTGATTTACGTTTTTAAAAGATCACTCTTCCCACGGTGCGAAGAATGGAGGGGGGTAGGCATGAGTGGAAAGAGAGACAACCAGTTAGGAGGTCATCAGAGGGGCCCAGGGCACTATAATGGTGGCCTGGAATACGGTGGTAGGAGGGGACCACCTCCTTTTCCATAGAGAAAAACAATGGTTCCAGGGTACATGTCGCGGGCAGAGCTGATGGCAGCTCATGGATGCTTAGGAAGTGGGTGAGGCAAGCAGATTGGCACCAGGATGATGCCATGTTTTTGGCCTGAGCAATCGGGTGGAAGTGGTGCCATTGACTGAGGTGGAGAATGACGGGTGGAGAAACAGGTTTAGGCTGGCAGTGGGGGAATCAATGTTTCCGTTTCAACACATTAAGCTTGAGATAGCCTGTAGATAACCTAGTGATCACGGCAACTAGGCAGTTGGATCTACGAGTCTAGAGTTCAGGGGGCTCGGCCAGGCCTAGGGGTGGATATTTGGGTGTCATCGATACCTGGATGGAATTTAAAGCCATGGAGCAAGTGAAGATGGAAAAGACAAGAGGTCCCCAATGAAGCCTCAGCACAGTTAGAGCTTGAGCAGAGGTAGAGAACTAGTGAAGACTTACTGAGAATGGGACTCCACAGGGCAGGGGTTTGTTCTGTTGACTGCCTGCTGCGTAGAGTAAGGCTCAGCACATAGCAGGCTCTTAGTAAATATTCACTGAAGGAACACGTGAAAGAATAAATAAACAAAAGAGGAGACGGAGGAGGAGAGGAAGAGGAGGAAGAATCAAGAGAAGGAGAAAGGTTTCAAGAGGGCGGGAATGTTTGATAGTGTTTAATGGTGTCAAGAAGCTGTGCAACAGGCGGACAGAGAAGTGACCCCCGGATTTGGCAACATAGAGGTCACTGATGACCTTGACAAAGGCAGCTGAGGCTGGAAGGACGAGGCATTTGCCAGGTTCTGGGGGGTATAAGGCAGGTTGGAATTGGGAGCAGGAGAGGCGTGTGAAAATATATTTTATTGGCTCAGTGTCTGTAGCTCAACGGGCTAAGGCGCCAGCCACGTACTCCTGAGCTGGCAGGTTCGAATCCAGCCCGGGCCCGCCAAACAACAATGGTGGCTACAACCAAAAACTGGCTGAGCGTTGTGGTGGGCGCCTGTAGTCCCAGCTACTT
Source organism: Arctocebus calabarensis (assembly GCA_963573935.1). Taxonomy (NCBI): domain Eukaryota; kingdom Metazoa; phylum Chordata; class Mammalia; order Primates; family Lorisidae; genus Arctocebus; species Arctocebus calabarensis. The sequence continues at coordinate 24,730 of CAUYON010149720.1, forward strand.
GGGAGGCAGAGGCAGGAGACTCGCTTGGGCCCAGGAATTGGAGGTTGCTGTGAGTTGTGATGTCACAGCACTCTATCCAGGGTGACAGTTTGAGGCGCTGTCTCAAAAAAAAAAAAAAAAAGAATAAATAAATTTAAAAAATATATTTTTTATTTAACCCAATAGATTCAAAATATTATTTCAATATATAATCAATATAAAAAGTATTAAATTCTTTTTTTATATTAAGTCTACAAAATCTGCACTTTATATTTAGAGGACATTCTAGTACTGACAGCACATTTTCCTCAGAAATACTTGATCTGTGTTCAGATTTCTGTCCAAATTACCATTGACAAAAGTAGGTTTACATAAGCACGTTGTTCCACATGTATGAGGGGTCTTCAAGAAGTTCATGGACAATGTGTATTGTGAAAAAACTATGCATGGCTTTCAACATTTTTTGTACCATCATAAAGGCGTTAAGAAGGATCAGGCATGAGTTTGAAAAGAGCCCCCTCAGAGCGACATGAAATCTTCTAAAATTGAAGCAAGAATAAGTATCAAATTTATGGTGAAGCTTGGTGGGAAAATAGTGAAATCACTGATATTTTAAGAGAGATTTGTGGAGGGCCAGGTGCGGTGGCTCACGCCTATAATCCCAGCATTTGGGAGGCCAAGGTGGGTGGATTGCCTGAGCTCATAGGTTCGAGAACAGTCTCAGTCAGAGCAAGACCTCATCTCTAAAAATAGCCAGGCATTGTGGCGGGCGCCTGTAGTCCCAGCTACTTGGGAGGCTGAGGCAAGAGAATTGCTTAAGCCCGGGAGTTTGAAGTTGCTGTGAGCTGTGATGCCACGGCACTCTGCCAAGGGTAACAAAGTGAAACCCTGCCTCAAAAAAAAAAAATTAATAAAGCTGTATGGGGACTATGCTCCAAAAAAAAAAAAATCAGCAGTTTACAAATGGATAACTCATTTTAAGACGGGATGAGATGATATTGAAGATGAAGGCCACAGCAGCAGACTATCCATATCAATTTGCAAGGACATAATTCATTTTGTTCATCCCTAATTGAAGAGGACTCATGATTAACAACAGAAACAATAACTAACACCATAGACATCACAGTTGGTTCAGTTTGCATTTGATGTTTTACTGAAAAATTAAAGTTGAGCAAACATTCCAGTTGATGGGTACCCAAACTGTTGTACCCAGAGCAGCCGCAGACAAGAGCAGAGCTTTCAATGGAAACTTTTAATAAATAGGATCAAGATCTTGAAGTATTTCTTCAAAGAATTATAATGGGAGATGGAACATGCTTGACCAGCACGATCCTGAAGGCAAAGCCCGATCAAAGTCATGGCTACAAGAGGTGGAAGTGGTCCAGTTAAAGCAAAAGTAGGGAAGGTCTGGAGCAGTGATTTTCCACCAGTTTGCCACAGCAGGATCTTAGGTGTGTCATGAAAAATTTTAAAGATCACTAATTAAATTACGTTTAAAAGAAGTTCAAAGCACACTTTTTTTGGATTAACATCACTGAAGTGTGCCACGGAAGTTTAACTACAGGTTCAAGAGATGTTACTGATGGCAGCCACGCCCCAGCTGGTACCCACCCTGAGGTTCTGAGCCAACCCCACACAGCCACAAGCTGAGACTCTGCAGAACAATAGCAGAGTTTGAACAAGAAGTTCAAATCCACACTTTTTTTGGATTAACATCACTGAAGTGTGCCACGGAAGTTTAACTACAGGTTCAAGTGTGCTGTGAGATTAAAAAAGGTCAAAAGATACTGGTTTAGAGCAAAGGTTATGGCAATAGTTTGGGGGGGATACTTAAGGCATTTTTCTTATTGACTTTCTGAAAGACCAAAGAATAACAGCTGCTTTTTCTGAACATGTTTTGAGAAAGTTAGCCAAAGATTTTGTAGAAAAAGGTCCAGAAAAGCTTCACGAGAGAGTCCTTCTACACCACGACAATGCACCTGCTCATTCCTGGCATCAGATGAGCACAGTTTGGTGAGAGTGTTAATGGGAAACCATTGGGCATCCCCTGAGAATCCTGATTTGGCTCCTCTGACTTATTTTTGTTTCTTCATCTTAAAATATCCGTAAAGGGAACCCATTTCCTTTCTTTAGTGTGAAAAACACAGCATTGACATGGTCACTTCCCAGGGACCACAGTTCTTTAGAGATGAACTAGATGGCTGGTATCATCACTGGCAAAACTGTCTTGAGTTTGGTAGAATTTATGTCAAGAAATAAAGATTGTATTTTTTTATCTTTTCATGTTTCCAATTTTGAAGTCCCTTTATAATTAAAAATTCTCCTGAGGCTTGTGTGTCTGTTTTAAAATTTAGATCCATTAAAAATAAAGGGAGAGTTTTTTTGTTGTGGGTTTTTTTTTTTTTTTTTTTGAGACAGAGAGTCTCATTCTCTTGTCCTGGATTGAGTACTGTGGCGTCATAGCTCACAGCAACCTCAAACTCGGGCTCAAGTGATCTTCTTGCCTCAGCCTCCAGAGTGCCTGGGACTAGAGGTATCCACCCCCATGCCCAGATCATTTTTCTATTTTTTCTTTCTTTCTTTTTTTTTTTTTTTTGGTAGTTTTTGGCCAGGGCTGGGGTTTGAACCCACCACCTCTGGCATATGGGGCCAGCGCCCTACTCCTTTGAGCCACAGGAGCCGCCCGTTTTTCTATTTTTAGTAGAGACAGGGTCTTGCTCTAGGTCAGACTGGTCTTTAACTCCTGAGTTCAAGCAATCTGCCCGCCTTGGCCTCCCAGTGAGCTAGGATTGCAGGCGTGAGCCACTGTGCCCGGCCAAAAATGAAGTTTCAAATTCAGTCCTTCGGTGTCCACTGGCCACATTTGAAGCAAGCAGCTGCTGGATTGGATATTGCAGCCGCGATCCAAAGCGTTTGACTAGCCCATGGGCAAGCGAGGTCCAGAGACCAGCATGGGCCACCCAGGGTCACTGAGCTGAATGGGACCAGGACCCACGTCCTCTGACTCCACCAGGGCCGTTCTGCTCCACTTCACTGCCTACCCTGTTTGCAAGCACCGACCCAGGAAGCAGCAGTTTCAGAAGCGGGGTCAGACAAGTCTTTTCTACCCCCCTCTCCTTGGCGGCCCATAGCCTTGCCTGCAGAAGGCCCTGCATACACAGTGAGTAGTAGCCAGATCTTGCTGAAGCTCAAATTCTTCCCCAGACTGTAAACTTCTTAGCCTTCCTTTATTTTCTGTTAATCTTGTCTGTGACCAGTCTCCAACACTGCATGATAAATCTGTGTGGAACAAGGGCATAAACAGCCATAGCAAGCATCTATTGAGCACCGACTGTGTTCTCTGCGCTGCACCAGGCCTTCGATGAAGATGTCCAGCTCCTGTCCTCAAGGAGCCCAGGTCTGGCCCAGGAGGACAGAGCGGTAAATGCATCACTCAGGTGTGCGCAGGCGGCGTGGGCCCGGCAAAGGCGCTGTGGGAGCGAGCAGATCACGTGCCTCCTGTGCGGAAACTCCCGCAAACAGCCATCAGGGCTGGTGGAGTCGCTCAAGGGCTAGCTCAGACCTTGGGAAAATCTGCAGGGAGCCCACACCTGGAGCCGCTGGGTGTTGGACCTTGGCCAGTGGGTGTGGGGGTGTTCGGGTAACAGCCCAAAGGCTAGGAGGGGTTGTTTGTGTCGCTGATTGGAACTGAGAAGGGCTATTGTTCTGCAGAGTCTCAGCTTGTGGCTGTGTAGGGTTGGCTCAGAACCTTGGGGTGGGTACCAGCTGGGGCGTGGCTGCCATCAGTAACATCTCTTCCTTCACTGAGTACCCAAGACAGTGACCCTCTCTCTCTTACAAACACACATGCATACACACCTGTACACTCACTGCCTGCTATATAACTAATATTGTGGAGCCTGCTATAAAAGGAAGATGTGATGGCCTTTGTTCAAAAGTTAAGGATGTCAAGCCGGTGACAGCAGAGCACTCAGCCCAGCCTGTGCTCTCAGATGGGCCCAGGCTGCATCCGGGAGCCAGCCCTGCACACACGCAGACACACACAGTCCCTGCTGGCTGTTGGCACCAGCCTGTGTCTTCTCTTCTTTCCACCCACCCCGAGGGAGGCCAAATGCTGTCAACTAGTGCTTTAGAGATGTGTGATCTCATGTCATCTGTCACCGTTCATGTAAACAATGGCTCACATGCCCACTTTACATATGAGGAAATGAAGGTGCAGGGGAGCACCTGGGACTCCGAGGCTCAGGCTCATTCATGTGACCCCACCTCCATCCCCACAGGAATAAGCTACCTCACTCTCGGCGGGTTCTTTTTTCTGATTTTTTTCTAATATTTTTTCTTATGATATTTTAGGTGGCGAATCTGGTAGAAAAATGGAATCTCCAAATTTGCCCAGCCTTATGAAGCCACCCTTCCCTTTAGGGAGTCCCCATGGTGAGGATCTGTGGTGTCCCCACCAGGCCCAGGTCACCAGGGATTCTCAGGGGCTGTGCTTTTCTGTGTAGCTGCAGCCTCCGGCAGCCCTTCTCTTCCCTCCAACCCCACGTGGACCCCTGAGCGGCTCCATTTTCCTCGAATGCCTCAAGACGTCCGCACCTGAATTGCACAGTCTTTCACTGAGATATGGGGTCCACATTTGGGGCTGAGATTAGGTGCTCATCTTCTTAGCAATTTCTGGGCCACCACGGCCACCAGGGACTCCTTCCCTGCACCTCCTTCTCTGTTAAAGGTCTCCTTCACCCCCTCTTGCAGCTTCTTACTTCTCTCTTTTCTTTTGGTTTCCATGCTGCCCCTCCTGCCTCTTTCTGGGGATATCCCATATCCATCCATCCAGCCATCTCTCCCTCCCTCCATCCATCCATTCCTCAGTCCTCATTGAGCATCTGGTACATGCCAGGCACTGTGTTTTGTGCTGGAGATACCCGGAAGCACAAGTTGGACAAGTCTCCGCACTCATGGGCTCCCTCCCAGTCTGGTGGGAAGAGGACCCTGCAACACCAGAGGCCTCTGCACAGGTTAGCGTCTGATAAATGCTATGAAGGTCAAGGACGGAAAATTAGGAGACAGGGAAGACCTATTTTAGATTGCAGGGCTTTTAAGCCAAGGCCCTAATTAGTAGTTGACAGCCTTGGAAGAAAGAGATCCTTAAGAGAGGGACCAGGCAAGGATCTGAGGCAAGAAGGGGCCAGGGGATCCCTGCAGAAAAGGAAGAGAATGGGGGTGTTCGGGCTGGCGTGAGCACTGGACAATGAGCAAAACGTGCAGGAAAAGGACTTGGGGAATGGCATTAAATTCATGACAGTGGTCACACATGGGTAGAGACGGGCACAGTCAAGATGATGCTGGCCTCCTGTTTTTGGCTGAATATTTCACCATGAGTCTGTCTTCATGCATTACTTTTATGATTACAAAGTTAAAACCAGGGTGGCACCTGTGGCTCATCGAGCAGGGCACCGGCCCCATATACCAAAGGTGGCAGGTTCAAACCCAGCATCGGCCGAAATGCAAAACAGAAAAATAGCTGGGCGTTGTGGCGGGCACCTGTAGTCCCAGCTACTTGGGAGGCTGAGACAAGAGGATCGCCTAAGCCCAGGAGTTGGAGGTTGCTGTGAGCTGCGTGATGTCCCAGCATTCTACCGAGAGTGATAAAGTAAGACTCTGTCTCTACAAAAAAAAAAAAAAAGGGAAAACCAAACCTACTGTATCTCTGATAATGAGACTTTGCAAAATGAAAGGGGAAGAAAACCATCCACAATACTATTCCCCAAAGATAATCATTATTAAGGTCTCAGTACACATCTTTCTAAATCTTTTCTATATTTTTTTACGCTTAAAAAATAAACATGACGAATTAAGCATGCTATGTTACAACTTGATATTTGTTTTACACTTTCTCTGTATTGGGGGTATCTTTCCACATCATTAAATATTCTCCAAAGCCAAGTTTTTTGCTTTTGTTTTTAATAAATGGATACATTGTCTTATGCTTCTTGGATTTACCATTGTATATATGTGTATTTAAATCCCCCAGGTTGACTCATAGCTTCTTTCTTTTTTTTTTTTTTTGAGACAGAGCCTCAAGCTGTCACCCTGGATAGAGTGATGTGGCATCACAGCTCACAGTAACCTCCAATTCCTGGGCTCAAGCGAGTCTCTTGTCTCCGCCTCCCAAGTAGCTAGGACTACAGGCGCCCGCCACAACGCCCGGCCATTTTTTGCTTGCAGCTGTCATTGCTGTTTGGCAGGCCCGGGCTGGATTTGAACCCACCAGCTCAGGTGTACGTGGCTGGAGCCTTAGCCCGTTGAGCCACAGGTGCCAAGCCTCATAGCTTATTTCTAATTTTTCCTTATTATATGTAACCCTGGAAGTGCATCGTTATACAATTGTCCAATTGCTCACTTAGGATAATTTTATTAGGAAATTGTGCTGGGCTAAAGCTATTTTAAAGCTTTTGGTACACATTACTGGTTGTCTTCCATAAATGGGGAAGACACTGCAGATCGAGCAAGGCAATCTCTTCAGGGTGATCTCCAGAGGTAGAGCCGCCCAGGTGATCTTCCAGAACTAGACTTGAGGTTCCAATGACAGCAAGACAAACTGTGGAACCAGCATCAAGGCAGAGTGGCTCACACCTGTAATTCCAGCACTCTGGGAGGCCAAGGCAGGCAGGAGGACTGCCTGAACTCAGTAGTTTAAGACCAGCTAAAAATAGAAAAATTAACTGAGTCTTTTGGCAGGTGCCTGAAGTTCCAGCTACTAGGGAGGCTCAGGCAGGAGGCTCGCTTGAGCCTAGGAGTTTAAGGTTGCAGTGAGCTATGATGATACCACTGCACTCTAGTCTGGGCAACAGAGTGAGATTCTGTCTCAAAAACAAACAAACAAAATTATCCTTGATCTCGCTTGTGAGTGCCAAGGCCCCTCAGTGCATCTGCAAAGACCTTGCCCTCAGATTACTGAGGACAGGTGTTCAAGTTCCGGAGAAGTTTTCTATAATCTCCAGGTGTAGCCACTTCCAGAGGTTGTCTACACCTCTCCAAATAAGATGCCAGAAATTTTTTAAGAGGCAAAGAGAACATTGTAGGAGAGTAGAGTCACTTGGGAAGTTGAAATGTGACCAGGAAACTCTGGGAGCAGCCTTGACCGTGAACTGCGGAGTCTGTGCAAGCCTCCAAGGGCAGACTTGAGGCCAGGTCTTCCAGCAAATCCTCACTTCTCCACCCTTTATACAAACTCTCCATCTCTCTCTCTTCAACACAGACAGCACAGTGATAGAAATAACCATCCACATGACCCAAACGTGCATCAGAAACAACTATCACGGCTGAACCCTCAGACACTTCTCGGAACTAGTTCCTGCTTGATTTTCTGCAAATGCTAATTGTATTAATACATGTAGTGAAATGGTAATATCGTCACCGGATCTCTTTAATCACTTCCTTTTTAAAATTAAGAAACCCATTCATGTAAAACATATATGTGAGATACAAATAATACTAATACTAATAATAAATCCATGTACCCACCATCCAACTTAGGAGAACTGACATTATAAATTCTCGAAGTTTCTCCCAGGACCTCTTCAAGCTCTTCTCTCCCATCTAAAGGCAATAATTACCCTGAATTTTATGTTTATTGTTCATTTGCCTTTTTCTTTATTCGTTCATCACAGATGGATGCTGTCCTGAATAATACATATCTATTGTCTAGGTTTGTCACCTTTAGACCTTTGGAGAGAGAGAATTATACCATGAACATTTTCTCCCAGCTCGTGAGGTTTTGCTTCACACTGTGAGATTCACCCATGTTGTGGAATATAGCTGTAATTCATTCATTTTGCTGCCATACTATACAGTATTGTATTAATTAACCACGGATTATCAATCCATTCTCCTCTCGATGGACACAGACTTGCTGCCATCGATATGTATTATATCTCTTGATACACATGTGTTAAGAGTCTCTGGGTAAGGGCTCGGCGCCTGTGGCTCAGCGGGCTAAGGCACCAGCCACGTACACCTTAGCTGGCGGGTTCGAATCCAGCCCGGGCCCGCCAAACAACAATGACGGCTGCAACCAAAAATGGCCGGGCGTTGTGGCGGGCGCCTGTAGTCCCAGCTACTTGGGAGTCAGAGGCAGGAGACTCGCTTGAGCCCAGGAATTGGAGGTT
>CAUYON010149722.1:0-14915 GCA_963573935.1 Arctocebus calabarensis
ATGAACCTTGGCCAAGCAGAAGCTCTCCAGGGAAAGCACTTATCCCTGGGATCTCTCCTGGCGTGGCTTCCTGCTTATCCAGTGTGCCAAACCCAGTCTCCCTCTATGCCCCTGAGGGCCATGGCTGTTAATCTGCCAAACACTTGGATCTCTGCAATTGCCCAGCATCTCAATTGCCGCCTTTGGGCAGCTCGGTCACTAGATTACTCGCCCAAGGTCTCCCGGCCAATCTGGCACTGCAACCCGCAGGGGCAGCCCACAGCTGAATGGTATTAGCTCCCCTCTGGGTCAGTGGCTCAGTCTAGGGCCCCAGACAACACTCAAAGTCATCCGCACACGGGCTCAAGATCTCCCAAGGCAGTTCAATGGAGTGTACAAGTTGGAAGAAAAACAGAACAGCCCCCAGATAAGGCTTTTCCTGCTTGCAATCTCGCAGTTGCTATGATTACAGCTGCAGGCAGCCTCCGAACCGAACAAATGCACCTACAACTTGCCAGTTTTCCACCGCTTCTGTCCTCCTTGTGGGGTCCAGAAGTCTCTCACTGACTTCCTGTATTACCAAAGGGAAGCCTCTGGGTGAAACCCACCGGCCAGAGATACCTGGAGTCTTCTCCCCCCTCTCTCACTGCATCCAGCTACTCAGAAGCAGTTACTTGGCCGCCATCTTCAATCAGGTCCTGTTTGCCAAATTTGCAGATGTTTTCCAAAAACAATCCTTGGGTTATTTAAATTTTTCTATTATTTTGCTTTCCCTATTCTGTTTATTTCAGAACAGATTTTTATTGCCTTCCTTCTGCTATATTCAGGCTTAGTTTGTTCTTCTTTTTCAAGTTCCTTGAGGTTAAAGTCAGGTTTTTTATTTGAGATATGTATTTTTAACATATGTTTATGGCTGTAAACTTTCTATTTTTATATATTTTCACTGCATTTCATAGGTTTTGGTATGTGTTTTAACTTTCATTTATCACAAGATATTTTCTCATTTCCCATTTGATTTCTTCTTGGACCTATTGGTTGTTCAAAAGGGTATTGTTTAGTTTCCATATATTTGTGAATTTTCCAGTTTTCCTCATGCTATTAATTTTTAGTTTTGGCGGGGTATGGCGGCTGACGCCTGTAATCCTAGCACTCTGAGAGGTTGAGGCTCAGGTGGATTGCCTGAGCTCACAGGTTCAAGACCTGCCTCTAAAAATAGCTGGGTGTTGTGGTGGGTGCCTGTAGTCCCAGCTACTTGAGAGGCTGAGACAAGAGAATTGTTTGAGCCCAAGAGTTTGAGGTTGCTGTGAGTTATGATGCCACAGTACTCTACTGAGGGTGACAAAGTGAGACTTGTGTCTCAAAAGAAATTTTTTTTTTTTAGTTTTATTCCAGTGTTGTCAGAAGAGATACTTGTTATGAGACAGTGGGTTTGAATAGCACTATTAGACAGACATTAACAGAATATACATTCTCCTCAAGTGCACACAGGGAATTCTCCGGGATAGATCACATTTTAGGTTACAGATGAAATCACTCAGTCTTAGAGTCTAGTTCAGTACTCCAAAATAAATAGAACAAAGACAATATGGCTCAACTTGGTTGAGGTGACAAATATCAAACCAAGTAGCTATTTCCAGAGAACTCAGTCACACAACCAAGAGAAGGGTGTGTGTGCACTGGGTAGTTTTTTTTTTTTTTTAAAGACCACTGTTTATTTTTGATGTTATATCCTTCTTAATTTTCTAGTAATTTTTTAAATAATTTTATTGAATCATAATTGTGTACATTGGTGCAATCATAGGGCACGATTCATATACATTCAGAAATATTTTGATCGTACTGTTACAGATAGCTTTCATGGCATTTTCTTGATCACTATATAAAAACATTGATACTCTACCTGGTAGTTTTTAGAAAAAAAGACACATAACCATTGACCAGACCAATCAGTCAGTGACTGCTGCCCTCCATTCAGTAGAATATAAATAGACTACATGTACATTTTAGCATCTTTCCATGTAGAAAATTCCAAAATCCTTTGTGTAAACACAAATATAGATATGGGAAACAATGAAAACACAAATACATACCCAAAGTTAAAGCACTTCAAAGGCAAATCCCAGCAAATACACCAAGAAATGATATTTCAGTAGACTCTCTTATATAAATGTTTCTTCATTTACCATGCTCCCTTATGATCATTTACAGAGACTTTCAATGGTTGCCTTTGAAATTATTTTCACTAGTTTCACTTGGGAGTGGGTCTGCAGAGCTCCCCATGTTGCCATGCTAGAAGTAGACTTCTGACTAATCTATTTTGATTCTTCCCTTATAAAGCCTTTATAAAACCAGGCACTGTGGTGTAATGAGAAACTGCTCAGAGTTAAGGAAGCTTCTAATAATAGTTTAAACAAGATTTAACTCTGTGTGCACTGTTTTTAATTCTGGTCCTCCTGACTTCTATTTCACTTTCCTGTTTTTTTTATATGAACTTCTGTCATGCTACCTCTGCCTTACCATATCTTGTTTCACCCTACCAAACATCCTATCTCTGCCTTACCCTTAGCAGAGTCAGGAGATTTACATCTCCACAATCCTCACATATGTATCTGTGGCCTTCATGTAGTGGCCAAAAGGATCACCTCCTATAAAGACCTATTAATTCACCTACTACCTTTTTTACCTTAATAAAGGGTTGAGACTCAGGAATCGCCAGTTGTACAGGACAGCTTGGCATATCTTGTGTCTCATGTTAAGGTATTCAATACCCCAGTATCAAGGCCTACTATCAATCCAAGGGAGATAATGAACAGATGAAGTGAGCACGAGCTACTTCTAAAAATTAGTATATGTTAGAAAGAGTGTCATCTGTGGCTTGCCATAGGATTCATATAAAGCAACATGATATGTAGTATAACACCCTCATACCCTGTGTCATTGCCTGGTACAACTGCTTGAAACACAAACTGAATCACCTGCAAATATGTCTTTTCCTGTAAAGTTGGATACATTTCACATACCCAGAAAGTAAAAAAGTCATCTCTACGTTAGCCAATCCACCAGCCCAGTCCTGAATTTGGGTATATATGAAGTACTTTAAGAGCGAATAAAGTAGATGAATGCAATGAAATTATAAGTTGCGTAGAGTTAATCATAAGGCCTTCTATTCCTCTATTTTAAAGCAATCTCCCCATATGTCCTCATATAGGATGTCTGAGACAGATTTTAAAATAATTTCGTGGTAGTGGGAAGGGGTAGAGACAGAGATTAAACCCAATTCCCATGAGTTGACACCTATTGTAAATAAACAATGGAGACATGGAACTTTTTGGTATTATTTTTCAAATTGTACATGCTTGAATATGTCCATGATAAGTGAAATGTAGGCTTGGTGCCTGTAGCTCAGTGGTTAGGGCGCCGGGCATATGCACTGGGAGTGGTTGGTTTGAACCCAGCCAGGGCCTGCTAAATAACAATGACAATAATAACAAAAAAAGTACCCAGGTATTGTGTTGGGCACCTGTAGTCCCAGCTACTGGGAGGCTGAGGCAAGAGCATTACTTAAGCCCAAGAGTTGGAGGTTGCTGTGAGCTGTGAAACCACAGCCCTCTACCAAGGGTGACATAGTGAGACTCTGTCTCAAAAAAAAAAAATCAAAAAATTTGTGAAATGTAGTTTGCCTTGGAGAGCAACCACAAATTCTGGTCCTCCTGACTTCTATTTCATTTTCTTGTTTTTTTAATATGAACTTCTGTCATGCTACCTCTGCCTTACCTTATCTTCTTTCACTCTACCTATCATCCTGTCTCTGCTTTACCCTTAGCAGAGTCAACACCTCCACAATCCTCACATATGTATCTCTGGCCTTCATGTAGTAGCCAAGCTTGCTATTCTCTGGAGAGGAGGAAAAACACCTCACAGTGCACACTGTACACTGGAAATTATACTCAGAGACAAGGAGTAATAGGCTCTGGAGATGTGGCCCAATCCTAATCCTTGAGATTTGTTGAAAGATGTTTGAGAAGAAAGCAGCTTTGCTGTTTTTATGTTTTTTCTGGGTCACATGTCCATGTGTCACATGAGAAGTATAAATTTGGCATTGATGGAGGATGGGGCTGAAAACTTGGGGTATTAGTCAAGATTCTCCAGAGAAATGGAACAAATAGGATAAATAGACATAGATATATGAGAGGGGATTTATTAGGGGAATTGGGTCATGTGATTATGGAGGCCAAGAAGTCCCATGATATGCTACCTGCAAGCTGGAGAATCAGGAAAATTGGTGGCATAACTCAGTCCACTCTGAACACCTAAGAACTTGGGAGTCACTGGCCCTAGAGTCCACTGGTCAGAGTGCTTGGAGTTCTGATATCCAAGGGCAAGAGAAGATGGGGTGTTCCAACTCCAGAAGAGAGAAAAAGTGAACTCACCTTTCCTCTGCCTCTTTGATTCTATCTGAGTCCTCAGCCAATTAGATGGAGCCTGCCTGTATTAGATGAGGACAAATCTCCCTTATTCAGTTTACTGAGTCAAATGCCAATATCTTCTGAAAACACTCTCACAGACATACCTGGAAACAATGCTTTACCAGCTATCTGTGTAAACCAACCCTTAAACCAACTGAGTTGATACCTAAACTTAACTATCACACCTGAGAACAGGGAGACAGGGACAGAAAACTTGTAGACTCAAGGAGAAAACTATTTTCATCTAAACCGATGCAAAGCTGATGGAAACGATAAGGGGGATGGATTTCTGAAAGTATAGGTAGTGGAGTCTCACTAATTGGATATAGGGAGAAAGAGACATAGCAATCTCAGAGATGACTTTATGTGTTGGGTAGAGGGTGGTGACGCTACCCAAGATTGAGTACCAAGGAAGAAAAGAAGGGTTTGGGTTATTAGAAAAGACAATTTCAACTTGGAACATTTTAAGTTTCAACACTTGGGTGTACCATAGGCAGTCAGATATATGATCAGAGCCTGCTTAGTTACCATGTCTAAGGGTTGCTCCTCACCATTGCAGGGTAATAAATTCATTTTTTCAGGAGTCAAGAATTGAGCCAAACTCACCAGATTGATCTATAAACCAGAGTTAATTAACTTTCAATAAGAACTGTAGGGCCGGGTGAGGTGGCTCACACCTGTAATCCTAGCACTCTGGGAGGCCGAGCTGGGTGGATTGCCTGAGTTTACAGGATTCAGACCAGCCTGAGCAAGAGCAAGACCCTGTCTCTAAAAATAGCTGGGCATTGTGGTGGGCACCTCTAGTTCCAGCTATTTGGGAAGCTGAGGCAAGAGAATCGCTTGAGCCCAAGAGGTTGAGGTTGCTGTGAGCTATGATGCCACAGCACTCTACCCAGGGTGACAAAGTGAGACTCAGTCTCAAAAAAAAAAAAAAATGAACTGTAAGACTCAGATTGAGCTACCAATATGGATTAGAAAGCAGAGAGAAGATTGGGCTCAGTGGCTCTGGGAGGCTGAGGTGGGTGGATTGTCTGTGCTGAGGAGTTCAAGACCAGCCAGAGCCAGAGTGAGGAAAAAGAAAAGGAAGCAGAGAGCATTCTTTTTTCTTTCTTTCTTTCTTTCTTTTTTTTTTTTAAGACAGAGTCTCAAGCTGTCACCCTGGGTAGAGTGCCATGGTGTCACAGGTCACAGCAACCTTAAACTCTTGAGCTTAAGCAATTCTCTTGCCTCAGCCTCACACGTAGCTAGGACTACAGGTACTGACCACAACACACAGCTATTTTCTTTGTTGCGGCTGTCATTGTTGTTTTAGCAGGCCTCGGCTGGGTTGGAACCCAGCCAGCCTTGGTATATGTGGCCAGTGCCCTACCCACTGAGCTATGGGCACTGCCAGCAGAGAGCATTCTTGATAACAGGTCTATTTTGACTGGGTGGTGGAGACATAAAGGCCTCAGGAGCCCAGCATGAGGTATAATAGTCTAAAGTTACATGATGGTTCCAGAGAAAGAAAGTGTGGCTGACTTTACAGCTTTGATCCCCCTGTAGCCTAAGAAGCTGAGAAAAACACTGTGCTCCTTGTAAGAAATAGGTGAGAGAGAATGCTGGGTGAACTAGAGGGCAGAAAGGAGTGGTGACAGGACTGTGACTGAGCTATTCTCCTTAAGTTTTCCTTAAGAGGAACTTATGAGAGAGAGAGCATCAAGCAACTTGCTCTAGTGGCTGCAGGAAACCAAAGGTTCAGGCACACAGGGACTTGGGATGTTTCCAGCAAAGTTGAGGACCAGCAGAGGAAAACTGAGTTTTAGGGCGGGCTTACTGTTGATTTATGGGAGTTGTAGTATGACTATCAAAATCAGAGAATGGCTGTTTTTTCCAAAACCAGAAAATATGTCAATGGGTAAATTCACCCTATTTCATGTTTTCTTTTTCTCTCCCTTTGTTTTTCTGAAACCTTCAATGTCTGCTACTCCTGACTGCAAATGAGGGCTGGTGGGGGAGAAATAGATGAACCAGGCTCAGACAAGGTGGCATGAATATTAGTTGTTTCCAGGACAAGAATGCGTGCCGTACTGTTGTTGTTCTGCTCTTACCGTAGCAGCCTCCGTGGGTGGGCGAGGCACTTACACGTGCCATGGCCATGTTTAATCCCCACAGCAGCCTGTGGGACGGGTGTTAAACATTCTAATTTTCTCCATTCATGACCTTGAGGCTCAGAGAGGTTGAGTGATAGTCCCACAATTCCTTGTTGCAGAACTGAACAATAAAGCTTGTGCTCTTGATCACTGACACAGCACTGCCTCTTGGGCATCCCTGAGACTCAGTATAGCCACAAATAAAGCTAAGAGGTAGGCTCAGCGCCTGTAGCTCAGCAGGCACCAGCCACATACACTGGAGCTGGCAAGTTCGAATCCAGCCTGCCAAAGAACAGTGAGAACTAGAACCAAAAAATGGGCTTGCCAAAGAACAATAAGAACTAGAACCAAAAAATAGCCGGGCGTTGTGGTGGGTGCCTGTACTCACAGCTGCTTGGGAGGCTGAGGCAAGAGAATCGCTTAAGCCTAAGGCAAGAGTTGGAGGTTGCTGTGAGCTGTGACACCATAGCACTCTACTGAGGGTGACATAGTGAGACTCTGTCTCAAAATGAATAAATAAATAATAAAGCTAAGAGCTAATAAAGACTTGTACTCATTAATGACTACTTCCATATGTCAGGCACGGTCCTGAGCTGAATTATGTGCCCCAAAAGTCCATGTCCATCAGGAACCTTAGAATATGACTTTATTTGAAAATAGTGTCTTTATAAATGTAAAAATGAGGTTAAAATGAGGTTATACCAGACTAGGATGGGTCCTGAATCCAAGACTGGTGCTTTTCTAGGAAGAGCAAAGACACAGAGACTCACAGGGCAAAAGGCTACATGATGCCAGAGGCAGCTACTGGAGTGATATATGTAGAAGCCAAGGAACCCCAAGGATTTCTGGAAACCCCCTGAAGCTGGGACAAGGCAAAGAAACTTTTTCCACTAGAACCTTCAGAGGGCGCATCACCCTTCCAACACCTTGATTTCAGACTTCTAGCCTCCAGAACACAGAGAACACATTTCTGTTGTTTTCAACCATTGAGTTTGTAGTAATTTCTGTAGTACAGTACAGTAGTACTGTAGCCCTAGGAAACTAATATAGGCTTTCTGTCAAATGCTTATTTATTTGTGTACATTCTTTCATTTTTTCTTCACAGAGCCCTATGAATTACTAATCATTTTGCAAATGAAGGAAGGGAGCCCAGAGAGTATGAGGGACCTGGCCAAAGTCACCCAGCTCAAAAGCCAAAGAGATTCGAACCTTGCAAAGCCTGCTCGAACCACACTGTGCCTAATTTAAAACACGGTCGATCTACTCCCAATGTTTGCTATGTTCTTAAAAGCCCCCTATGACTTATCTGGACAGCAGTCTCTCCAGTCCTGTTTGCAAATCAGTGTTGTGGAGCATGTTGGAATCAAAAGCACGTAACTGAAGCATAGGTTCTTAATTTGCTTAAGATTGTGTGCCTCATACAAATTTTGAAAAGCTATATATCTCATCCTTATGGTTTATTATCCATTTACAGAAAGCTAATTTTGTCTAAAGTAGCAACAAGTTTTTTTTCCAGTTCCAGACTGGCTTGCTCTAAAGAGAATAGTGTCTTATCCTTTGAACTACAAATGAAATCCCTTGGGAGGGTGTTTTTGTAGAAAGCTTGTTTATTGAAATAATTTTAACATAAAAATTCTCTATATGTAAGGTGTACAACTTCATGTTTTTATTGTATACATTAATGGAGTACAACGTGATGTTTTGATAATCACATTGTGTACACACTGATTGAATAAAGCTTACTAACATATCCATCAACTCATATACTTATCATTTTCTTATGGTGAAAATATTTAAAATCTACTATCTTCCTAATTTTCAAGTATACGGTAGATTATTATTAATGATGCTGTACAATAGATCTCTATAACATATTCCTCCTGTCTAACTGAAACTTTATCCCCCTTTGACCAACATCTCCCCAAGTTCCTGCCCCTACCCCTATCCCTGGCAACCATAATCTTATTTTGTACTTCTATGAACTCAACTATTTTAGATCCCACATATAAGTGAGATTCAGTTGTATCTGTCTCTCTGTGCCTGGCTTGTTTCACATAGAGTAATGTTCTCCAGTTTCATTCATTTTATTGCAAATGATAGGATTTTCATTAGTGGGCACTTAGGCTGATTCCATGTCTTGGGTATCGTGAATAGTGCTGCAATGAACATGGGAGTGAACATGTCTGTACTGATTTCATTTCTTTGGATATAGATCCAGAAGTGAGACTGCTGATTATATGTCAGTTCTACTTTTAATTTGTTGAGAAACCTCCATGCAGTTTTTCATAATGGCTGTACTAATTGATATGCCTATCAACAGTGTGCAAGGGTTTCTTGGAAGGGAATTGCTGAGACATTCAGCAAGACAGACAGTCACTGCTGCAAGGCAGGTTTTGATAAGGGGAGGAGAAAAAAGGCCACGAGGTCATGGGGCACAGGAAGGGTGTAAGCGGATGTCAGTGTGAGACTGCAGGGCTTCAGCTTTAGCCATTTTGCTGTGACTCCCAGGGGGATATGGTCTGACATTTTCCTAAATTTGACATCAGGAATAAATGAACCAGTGGTGCAACCCAGAACTGCAGTCATTCCCAGGTGACAGGTATGGAGTTGCCATCACCTGGAAAAGTCAGAGTGAGAATATAGGAAATGGAAGAGAGATGAACCTGCCGGTTTCAAAGGTTTCAAACATCGGTAGATACCCGGGCCATTGCTTCTTCCCCACGCACTGCTGCACCCATGGGGCAGAGGGGGGAGATAGGTGCGGAGGGGTGCAGGGACATTCCTACATTCCTGGAGCTGGTGAGCCCAGGAGCTGAACTTCCAAGCCATCTGTTGAGCCAATAGGCAGGCCTCTGCCCTCTGCATTCCCACGGGCTAAGCCTGTAGAAGACGGAAATAGGAAAAGACACACAGAAAACACTACAGAGGGCCTGGGACAAGGCTTCACATCATATCTGAATAAAAACCGCTTTAACCAGGGCAGCGCCTGTGGCTCAAAGTAGGGTGCCGGCTCCATATACTGGAGGTGGTGGGTTCAAACCCGGCCCCAGCCAAAAACAAACAAACAAACAACAACACCAAAAAAAAACTGCTTTAACCAGAGCTTGGATTAGCCATGTCTTCCCCCGGAAAGGCCTTTAGAGAGGACATTCCAGAAAAAGTTTTCCGGAGTGCACTTGCAGAACATCACCAGGGAACTGCCTTCCAGCTGTGTTGGGTGCAGCCCCTGGGATTGTTGTTGTGTATACCCTGACACTTCTTTTGGACATGCATGATCTGAAAAAAGATCTTTGGGTAGTGGTCTCTGGGAACTGAAAAGGCCATCTTACAGTTTTGCTGATCTGGGTGGTCTGGCTTCGCTGATTTAACCTTGTCCTGGAGATACCGATGGTGTCCATGGCTCAGACTAGTTCCTTGGTAAGGCTGGGGGTGAATTCCTGCTGGGGGAGCCCTCACACGCACCCAGACACCTGCTCTGCACTCAGGTGTGCCCTGTGAGCACCTCCTCTAACTTCCCACATGGGAATCTATGCCCAGGACCTAGTGCAGGGTCACAGATGGAGAGGGGCAAGGAACAGGTCATGAGTCCATTCTCAAGGTGTCCTGAAGGCCATTCCTGGAGCACAAAGCCCTTCCAACTTTGCAAACATTGGGGGCATGTGATATCAATGGGTGTGTGGGGAAGGAAGGTTCAGTGAATGGGGACATCTCACTCCTGATCCTGTGGGCGAGGTTGTTAGGGAAAGAGCAGCCTCCATTGTAAAGGGGGACTCTGGTGGACACAGAGAGAGGGTCCTGAGAAATGGCTGGTCAATGTGCTGAGTCCAGAGCATGGGTCAATCTGGACTCAGGGGCCTTGGGAACTGCTCTGCAGAGCTGGGAGATGGAAGGCCAAAGGTTGAGCCTGGTTCCAGGTGGCTGAGTTGGGACAGATGGCAACAGTGACCAGTGTGGGTGTGTGCCACTGTTGGCATGGCAGCAGCAGGCCAGCTGATCAGATACAGGCTACAGTTAGATGGTCTCCCAATCTCAGAGCCCGGGGTGCAAGCCCTTGGAAGTTCCAGCTGGCTAGTCCCTCTGAATCTCTGAGGGCCTGGTCACCCTGCTGGAGGGACTCAACATCTGCTCTCTATCAGCTTGTGTCCAGGTAGCTACTCTCCGCTGCCTAGAGTTCTGCTTGCCCCTCTGATCCTCTTCCTGGGTGGCACTGGCCACGTGAGATGATATAGGGTTGGGTCCAGAGAGAACAGGCATTCACATGTGGCCAGCATCCAATGTGCCCACAAGACCAGGACATCCATGTGCAACTGGAGAAGGCCCCAGGGTCAGAGCGGGAGCCCTGCCCCAGGGCAATGTGGGGAAGCCAGCTGGGTGGGAGGAGTGCTCTGCTCTTCCTGTAAAGTGCAGGTGGCAAGGACAGTAAGGAAGTCTGTGCTGCTTTCCATGGGCAGGTAGGTGAGGATTTGGCCAGATTGGTTCTGAGGACATGGTAATTCACTAGAGATCCCCACTCTCTGTCTGAGATGCTCTAATGAGATCTGAGTGCTGGGATTACTCTGAAGCTAATGGGAAAGGGCTACTTTTGTGAGCTTCTAATATCAGAGGGGCAGAGCAAGGGGTATAGGGGATTGAATGAAAGACCAGGAGAGAAGTTCATCTATAGGAGCAGCCTGATGGTGAAGAAACAATATTCATCAGCAAGTACTTTTTTTTTCATTATAGAGTTGAAATCCATTAACTAACATAAAATCAACCATTTTAAAATGTACAATTTGGTGGCATTTATTATTTCCACAGTGCTGTGTAACCATCACCACTGGTTAGTTGTAAAATATTTTTATAACCACAGAAGGAGACCTTGTACTCATTAAGCAAATTCTTTACTCCCCCTCCCTCAGCCCATGGCAAACACTAATCTTCTTTCTGTTTCTATGGATTTACCTATTCTGGACATTTTGTATGCTTTCTGTCCTTTGAGTAAAAACCTCAGAATGGAATTGCTAGGCCATAGGCTAACTGTAGGCTTAACTTTTTTGAGGAACCACCAAACTGTTTTCCATAGTGGCTACACCACTTTACATTCCCACCAGCAATGAACAAAAGTTCTAATTTCTCTACATCTCATTAACACTTGTTATTTCATTTTTTTAAAAATAACCATCTTCAAGTGTGAAGTGGTATCTCATTGTGGTGTTTATTTGCATTTCCCTAATGACTAATGATGTTGATTTTCTTTTCATGTGCTTGGTGGCAATTTGTATATCTTCTTTGGAGAAATGTCTATTCAAACTCTTTGCCCATAATGAAATTGGATCGTCTTCTTCTGTTATTGAGCAGCAAGGGTTCTTCTTATAATTCTGAATGCAAATCTCTTATTAGATATATATTTAAACATATTCATTCCCACTCTAAGGGTTGTTTTTTCACTTTCTCAATGGTGCCCTTTGATGCACAAAAATGTTAAAATTTTCATGGAGTCTAACTTTTCTGTCACTGCATCATTTATAAAAACAAAACAACAAAAAGAAACACCATCAGGCTCGGCTCCTGTGGCTCAATGGGGTAAGGTGCCAACCACGTACACCTGAGCTGGCGGGTTCGAATCCAGCCCGGGCCCGCCAAACAACAATGATGGCTGCAACCAAAAAAAAAAAAAAAATGGCCAGAGTTGTGGCGGGCGCCTGTAGTCCCAGCTACTTGGGAGGCGGAGGCAGGAGACTCGCTTGAGTCCGGGAATTGGAGGTTGCTGTGAGCTGTGATGCCACAGCACTCTATCCAGGGTGATAGCTTGAGGCTCTGTCTCAAAAAAAAAAAAAAAAAGAAGAAACACCATCAACAACCAAAAAACCAAACTTCTCAAATAAGCAACAAAACGAAATAACCAAGAGGCAATGAGAAATACATAATGGGCATTACTAGCAGGATTCGGTGTAGAAAAATACTTAACATAGAAAGATAAACAGGAAGTGGGAGGAGAAAATTTCAAAGTACCTGTAGTAGGTTCCCCTCCCATGTGAAAATTCACCTAAAACCCCAGGGGTGGGATGAGGTAGGATTAGGATGGGTGCTTGCCTGCTCTTTACATTTCCCATTTTCTTTTTTGCTCCAGTGCCTTCTGGAACTGAGTGTTTAGCTTGCTCTCTCCTGACAGTTGCTTAGGTTCCAATCAGTCTCTAGAGATGGGATGGAGGGAAGACAGACGAGCCTATTTCAGTGTGACTGCAGCTTTGTCCCCCAAGCCATAGATTTCTTCTCTATCTGCTGGCCCCCACCCAGAAAGGATGTGATCACATTCCACCTTTGCCATCCCACCATACTTTCAACCTAATTCATTGCCCCAAAGAGGCATTAGAGGCTACAGAAAAGAGCTCGTGCTTGGGGATCTATTTCAGACTGGGCTCCAATCCTTGGTTTCTCTGTGAAATGGAGACACCCATTAGGTGGTCACAGGACTATGAGGAGATTGGCAATGCAAAGCACCTAGCGTGGAGCCTGACACACAGCAGGCTGTCATCAGGTGTCAGCTCCCTTCACTTGGTTCCCTTAACTTGGGACAAGGCTGTTCCAGGTGAGATATGATGACATGTTCAACAGATTTCACATTAACTTCCCACTAAGACCCCAGGTTATCCTTCTGAAAACTGATGGATGTCTAAGACATTCCTGGGGACACACTGTCACAAGCGGAAGACACAAGCTTCCGCTCAGGGCACAAGCTTTTGGTCTCCTGGGCATAACTCTTCACCAGAGCAGGGCCAGCCTGCCTGTCCCTCCCCTGTAGTGGGGTGGGGGGATCAGAGGGTGAGATGAAGAGAGGGGGTGGTTTTCCCTGTTCACAAGACCTCAGGCCCTAGGCTGATCACCTCCCATCTTTGTGTACCAAGCGAGGTTGTCCCTGCAGTGTGGTGGGACCATCAGGGACTGAGGCCCAT
This sequence comes from Arctocebus calabarensis, assembly GCA_963573935.1. NCBI lineage: Eukaryota > Metazoa > Chordata > Mammalia > Primates > Lorisidae > Arctocebus > Arctocebus calabarensis. The sequence goes on from CAUYON010149722.1 coordinate 13,510, forward strand.
CCCTCCTATGAAGGCAGATGTCACAGGGCATCACCACCAGTGCTGTTGAAGGGTCCTTCTTATCAAGGGGTTCTGACCTCTGGGTACCCCTTGGTGCCAGGTAGAGTGGACTCAGGGCCCCTAATCCCAGGCTGTGGTCCTCAGCCTGAGCGTAGTGCTGTGTTCTCAGGATGCCTCCTTCCTGAGGCCCATGGGCCTTCCTCTAACCCACCCTGCCGCCCTCCTCCCCAGTCCTCTGCCTTGGCCCTATAGTTCCTGCAGCTTCAGAAACCCCACTGGGGCTTCTTTGGTGACCCACTGAGTGTGGATCTCTGATGAGACAGAGATGGGATGAAGGGAAGTGGACTTGCTTCATCCCTGGTTTATCTTCTCTAAGACTCCAACAGCCACCTGGCTGGCAGGGTCAGTAGGAGAGGCCCCTGGCAGAGAGATGGGTCTCAGGGATACACAAAATGACCCACAAGTCATCTGTTTCACATTACTTCACCCTTGCCCACCCTGGGGGTTCAAATGAATTCAGAACTCTTGAACACCAGGCTATAAATTGGAAGAATGGACTTACGTTTTAGGTCATTTGAACAACAATTGTGAAAGGGACAAACTGCCACCTCTTGGTCCAGGCTAGGCTACTGCCTGCTTCTCCTGGGACAGTGTTCTGGGTCAATTTAGGTCTTAGCTCAGCTTCTGAACAGGCAGCATGTTCCCTGAAAACACCCTCCCACCCCTACCCTGGCCCAACCCTCTGAGGCTTCTCTGGGACCAGGCTTCTCAGCTCCTGGTCATCGGAGGTGGTGACTTGCTCACCACTGGGCATCTCTCCTCCTGGGCCATTGCATCACACCCACCAGACACAGGAGACTTCCAGTCAGGGCTTCACTGTGCCAAATCAAAGACATTTTTTAAAAACTTAGACAAATAATAAGACATGACAACACCAGAAACAAGAACATTCCTCCGACCAGCCTGTGCTGACCAGTAGAGTTAATCACACACAGAAAAGAAGTCATTCAGTCGGTGTCTGAATTTGTAGAAGTGCTGCCTGGAAAACAGACTGCAAATAAAGTGCATGGAGACCCCTTCACGCAGCAAGGGTCTGGGGTAAGTGTGCAGGTAGAAGGAGGCTGCAGCGCCTGAGCCACCCACTGCTGGCAGGAAGGGCGAGAAAGCAGGGGCAGGAACATTCTTCTGAGGGCCAGGCTTTGGGCCAGCACAGCCCTAGCTAAAGCCACTGCAGACTGACCCCTGGGTACAGGGGAGGCTTCCTGAAGTGGGGGACTCTGAAGGCAGGGACCCCTGAGGCTCATTTCTCCCTGCGGGGGGCAGGGGGGTTGGCCTCCTGGCCCCAGGCCAACCACCTTGCACAAGGATGGCCCTCCTCTTCCCTTCCTGGATGGCCAAGGAAGAGG